>MU405368.1:0-79027 GCA_022836615.1 Annulohypoxylon bovei var. microspora
CCGTTCCGTAACACGTATAAGGGATCGTTATACCGTATTAATACATGAATCATGCGTATAATGAATAATACGTGTAATAAGTATTCGTTCACTACATGATTGAAGTCCGAACCTAGGTCCTACACGCCGCAATGCCGCTCGCTCGCTGCAATGCCGCTAATCCGCTAAGCCACGATTTCGCACAGGCTCTTGATCGCTCTATTCTGTTGCCTAATCCATCTGCCCTGTGACTAATATGGCTTGGGTTACGCCGGAGTATGTAGAATTCGTATCCCATATCAGCAATATTCCGCAAGTTCTTCCCTACGGCGTAACTATCACAGATACCTCAAGCACGTATTTCATATTTCAACTTATTCAACCTTACTGACGTTGTCATAGTATCATGTTTACCTATCTAAGTGCGGAATAATAAAACTATACGCCTAAGTACCTGGTAGGTAAGTAAGAGGTAGGTAGGCAAGTGGTAGGCAAGTGGTAGGCAAGTGGTAGGCAAGTAAGTAGGTAGGTATCTGGCTTATCCGTTACTACTACCAGTCTCCCGTTCTTCAAGACCAAATTCGGTCTTCAGTTCCGTCCTTAGCCTGATCTCCTTTTCGAAGAGAGTTAAGAGAAAGATAACCCCGATGAATGGAACACCGATCAGAAACACCTTATGAAGGGCCAGGGCGAATACTGTCCGGATCTGCTGTCGTACGGGTTCATCGAACGATTCTACGAAGGCTTTCGTCGCGCTCGAGTAAGCGTTTCCCGAGGCCAACAATGCTCTGGCTCTAGGGTCGTCGACCAACGGCGCGTATTTTGCGGCGAAGCTGTTGAATATGGCTGCCGAGATTGCCACGCCCCATATATTACCAAAGCTTCGGATGAAGGCCCAGCTAGCCGTAGCGGCCGCCTGGTCGGCTTCCTTGATCGAGGCTTGGAAAGCAGGGAGTAACGTGTTCATGAGCATGCTGGTTCCCAATGCTGCGGCAATATTGATCCAGACCCAAGCAGCCGTGCTAGTGTCTTGATCCACGATGCTGAACAGCCCTATTCCAAGGGCGAATAAACCAGAGCCGAGGATGTGAAGAGTCTTGTACCGACCCCATCTGGACAGGACCAGCAACGCGATGGCCGCTCCAGGTATGCCCACGAGACTGAACACTAGCAAGTCTACGCCAGACTCTGCCGGCCAGGCTAGTTTAACAGCTTGGAAATAGAGCGGGATGAAGAAGAACGCCCAGTAGTTTTGAAGCGAATTCAAAAAAGTGGCGATATAAATGATGACGGCAGTGCGATTGTTGAATAGCCTAGGAGGCATGACTGGCTCGGCCACGAACGCTAAGCCCTCATATGCTACGAATAGCACCATACCACCAGTTCCGACAAGTAGAGGCACAAGAATATGCCATGATCCCCACGGATATACCACGTCCGCCCATGTTAAAGCGATCAAAATTGATACTGTAGATGCGATTATGATTCCGTTTCCGATATAATCGAGCCGGCGAATCTTCTCGTAAACGGTTGCGGATTTATCCCAGTTGACGCGGAGAAATAAGAATAGCAGTATGAACGCCACAGCTCCGATCGGCAAGTTGATATAGAACACCCATCTCCAAGACGTATTTTCGACGATTATTCCGCCGATGAATGGCCCTAACGTCGTCCCGATACCATAGACTGCTAGGATGATGGCGATGAAATTTCCGCGCTGTCTTAGAGGGACGAGGTCGGATATAATAACATCGATAATCATGTTAATCCCTAGTCGTAATTAGACTCCGACATATTGCGTACGTAGGTATTAATACAGTGCGTGAACAAATTCGATCGTACCGCCTGACCCAGCTCCCTGAACAGCCCTACCTGCGATCAGCATAGCTGGGTTTTTAGCACCACCGCATATCCCACTACCGATGATGTAGACAGCTACAATCGAAAGGGCGAGGTGGCGTCGCCCGAATACATTGGACAGTTGCCCACATAGAGGCTGTACGGCTGCACTTCATCCATCACCCGAGTCAGTCATTTGAGATTGTGATATTCCATGGAATTATGTATAAGGACGTAAGGGATAGGATAATACCTAGTTAAGAAAAACACATTACTAATCCATACATAGTCCTGGCCGACCTTAAGTCTTTCGACGATTGTAGGCAGGGATGTGACGACGACTGTATTTTCAGCTGCGGAGAGCAGAGACACTATACAAAGCGCTATTATTATGGCCCAGAATCGATAGTCCCTTTCTGATTTTTCAGTAGGGATGCTAGTGTTTAGCACGGCCGCGCAATTCTCTGTGTCTTCCGGAGGTAAGTCTTGGTGTTTTAAGTCAGCCGTTACGGTTAAGTCGGACAGGTCGGATTGGTCGGTTTGCATCTTGCACTCTCGTCTAGATCGCGCTCAAGGATCACCCCAATCGCTCGGGCGCTAGGGACAATCCCACGCCTGCTTGCTTTAGAAGCCATTGTTTCTTTTAAATACTTTCAAAAACAGTGCCGCAGGGTTACCTTCTCGAGAGAAAAATTGCGAAAAATACAAACCCGGAAGCCTTTGATAATCTTCGGGGCTCATGCCGTTATTACGAGGCGAAATCACATCCGTTCGGATAGTTTTTCGAGCCTTGGCAGGCCGTGTCGGAGGATTTTCTATGCTCTGGCGACTCCTGGCTGTCCAACGTGCTTCTAACGTGCTTACATCTTTAACCGAAGATCGTCACCTCGTTTGCTGGGCCGCGGACGGGTCGCTGAGCTGAATTCGAATGAGCCAGGGGCCGTCTCGCTAGCCAATCATGGGTTCTGAATTGTCGATGTCCTAGTCCCTGATAACCCCGACGATCGGGGATGCTATTTCCATATTTGTCGGGAAATCGGATGTTTTCTAGAAGCTAACCATGCCGGAATCATATTTAGACCTGTGATACATCCTGTCGCTGACAGAGCTCCTGGTCAATTTTTCTACCCTACGACGATGCCCAACGTCTCGAGTCCACATCAATTCCTTCGTCGTTTATCATTCATCTTATGAGTTACGTACGTACATAGCACGTGTATCACGTGCAGACTTCTTCTCCATTCTCATTGCTATCTACATTGCTATCTTCACTGCTATCTTCATTGCTACCTAGGTAGGTAGGTAGGTACCTACATACATGAATGGCTACACCAATTACGCGGGCTTATGGCTTATGGCTTATGGAAAGGTGCAGCTGTAGCTGATCTTACACGCCTAAAAGCTCGCGTATGCTGCGAGCGATCAGTAAAGCTATGGCAGACTAAATTAGACTGCCGGCCGATAGCTATTCCCATATCAGCATTGGTAAGGGCTTAGTGTCATGTAGGGCTCAGTCTCATGTTGCACGCTTGAGCGCAAGGCTAGCTGGGGGTATAGAGTAAAACAGGATTATGTTCGTCATAATGGCCATATATTCAATATGCCAAGGCCTGATTGATTATGAATACTTCTCGACGTTGGCGCGTGCTTCGAGTACTTTAGTCAGACTGGATTCGGGGTCACGATATTCCATAGTGTTTTTGCGATGTTCACTCCACTTCGCTTTTTTCTCTTATCTGCCGACGAGTTGCCGTGGGAAATATCGTCTGATTGCTGAGGCTCTTTTACCGAAAGGGTGGTGGAATTCTAAGAATTCTAGAACAATTCATCGCTTCTCCAAGCAACTTGCTCTTGCTAGCTGTGCATAAACTAAACTCGTGACCAAAGACGTCGAGAAGAATTTCAGGGAATTAGAAATTACAGATTTGGGGTTGAAGTAACCATCTCCACACCTTGGTAAGTACCTACCTACCTACCTACCTCCTACCTACGTATCTCAATATTCCGTACTCCGGCCGTAACTTGAATACCGACCTACCTACCAACCAAGGTACATATCTAAGTAGCTACCTAGCTAATGAAGAATTTCTCAGTGCTGACGAGGAGAGACTGGAGATAGGAGACATCATGGCCAACCCAGGAATGCTCTTCGTGACTATGCAGCCCCAGCCCGGGCTGCCGTTAGCACAGTTCCACGAATGGTATAATAACGAGCATGGGCCGACCAGGCTTCGGCTGCCCTTCTTCCAAAACGGGCTTCGCTATCGGGCCGCTGATGGGAAGAAGCCCGAGTATCTAGCCGTCTACAACGTGACGTCTATGCCGCTCTTAGAAACTTCAATGTACAAGGAATTGCGAGAGAACCGCTCAGCTCACGAAGCAGCGACTATCGCCAAAGTAGACGTGGAGAGGCACTTCTGGGATCTCGTGTCCACGAAGCAGTCTCAGCAGTTTATCCCGAGCGCGCACTTGACAGATATCGAGGCCGAGCGCATAGTCCTCTTTACCGTCGAGCTAAAGCTCAAGAAAGTGGCTAACGCGGAGGCCAAGACTATGAAATGGTACGACGATCACGTAGACATGCTATCAAGAGTAACCGGCTGGCTGCGATCGCGGATCCTTAGGACGTCTAGTCTCGAGATCGGGGCGCCTACGTCTTTCATCGTGCTCCACGAATTCGCAAATGAGAACAGGCTCGGCGACGTGGCGAGCAACATATCAGAAAGCACGCCTGGATGGGTTGAGGTCCAGAAGTCTGCGGAGCTGAGAACTCAGCGAGTATATTCGCTTTTCTACATATTCGGGCCGGCCCCGCGCGACCTAGAGAACTTGGCCAAGCTCGGGGGTGACGCATCTAGTTTCGGACCGGGAGACCCTACGAATCTCTCCGTAACCTCTAATGCAGTAATTAGCTGTACCTTAACCTTATCTGACCGACTCGCGGTTCCTTATAGACTAGAAGGAAACCCGGACTCTAAAGCGCCGACGATAGCATTCGTTAACTCGCTACTAACATCCTATCACATGTGGGATCCCTTCATCAAGATCCTGAAAAAGCAGCGACCGAAATATCGCATCCTACGTTATGACTTCCGCGGCAGGGGCGCGATCCCTTATCCTAGAGCCGCGACTTTAGACATGCTGTCGGACGACCTAAGTTACGTCATGGGCACCCTGCGGATCCCTAAGCTGGACACCTTGATAGGGGTATCCATGGGCGGGGCTACGACGCTCAAATTCGCCCTAGACCACCCGGATAGGTTGAACAAGTTCATCGCGTGCGACTTCAACGTGGCGTCCAGTCCATCTAACACGCAAGCGTGGAAGGACCGCATCGCCGTCGCGGAGAACCCCTCGGAAGGTATGAAGAAGCTGGCGGGTCAGACGGTCGAGCGCTGGTTCCACCCTTCCACGATGGAGAAGAAGCCGGATACCGTGCGCTGGATCACGGATATGGTCGCCGAGAACAACGTCGACGGGTTCAAGCACGGCTGCCAGGCGCTCTGGAACTACGACATGAATCCCGAGTTGAAGGACAGTCGACTGCCTGGGTTACTGGTCGTCGGAGAAGCGGATGGGAAGGGGGCTCTGGTCAAGGCTATGGATGGCTTTAAAGACCAACTCGGCAAAAATGGCGCTAGGCTGGCTGTCGTGCCCGAGGCGGGTCACTTACCCATGTGTGAGAACCCGGAAGGTTTTTGGAAGGCCGTGGAAGGATTCATATGAGTCTTGGCAACAGATGGTTTGCGTTGACTGGACCGAGTTTACCGAAAGGGCTGGCTTCCTTCTTCGAAAGTGTAGGCTATGGTGGCGAATATATATATCCCTTGAGATGATAGACTTGAATTTTATCAGAATTATGTTGACGTTCTCATAGTTGTTAACTTTGAACCTTGAATGTAGTACCTAACGGCAAGAGAGGAGTGACCCCTGAAGTTGTCGTCTAGAAACTAGAACGAAGCGTTATGATTCCTACCTACCTGGTACTCTTTGCTTCGTCAATCCTTAAATGTATCTCTAAGCTCGCTAAACGTCCGCAAGGACAATTTATCGCATTCATCTTTGTACTAGACGCTATCATAATTTGTTAATGCGTTGTCACATAGTGTAGGTCGTAGATGGCTTATGATAACAAGAATTAAGCAAAGCCTAGATGTCTAGTGTGGGGTGAGCTGACAATATAAACAGACTTCACTAATCCCAAGATGGAATGACGAAGACGCCAAGTATGCCATGCACCACGAGGAAGCTACCTAACCCACCAGCCAAGATGTTTGAAGGGCACTGTACTGGATCTGGGTGTCTATTCATAAGGAATATCATGCCCAGATACATATGGACCGTGGGACTTAAAAAGCCACAACCGATCATCGTTGAGTAGTTCCTAATCCTTGTGTTAAACACTGCCTTCTCTTCACGTTTCGATATTCGTTTCTGAATATGTTCTCCACGAGGTTTCGCTAGAATGGTCAACGATAGATCGTTTTCGAGCATCGCCATTAATGCCCCGGATGTCCTCTCCGGGTTAGCACAGCTCGGAAGTCGGTAAACGGGCCAGGTTACCGCCTAGGAGTATAGTGAGCATGTTTCTCAACGACTTTCTCAGGGATGTCAGTATTATCGAGAATATGGAAGTAGCTTAGATCATCGACTCGGTTTCAGTCTTATGATAAAACATGTTCGACTGAGGCTTAGATCCCTCCGTCGATCAGTCGAACATGTCGACCGAGATGACGCGTCGTTCAACCACTTTGCAGTTTATCCTATCTACCTACCTAGGTAGGTATTTGTAGTGATAGTATTAAGATAAAGATATCTCAAGTGAAGAGAAAATAGGATTAGTAACCTATGGTTCACCGTATCGTGATGATTAGTTCATCAACAGAGGACTTCGTCGATCACGTGCGAAAGAGAAACGAAGGAAATCGAATTCCGAAAATAATACAGATGTAAAAGCGTCGGCGAGCTGACCCCCACCTTGGCGAGGATTAGCCTACGCCGCCGGCACGACGGAAGGGGGTCAGTTAAGGTGTTACTGCATACGGAAAGGTCTCGAGATGACGCAAGCAGAGCTGATCCGCCTGTCGGAAAGCCGCTAGTTATTAAAGATATGCCTGATGCGCTCCCGGCAGCCGCTAAGGTTGCTTTTCTGTATGTACGGGCCATTTGGAAATCGATGCCTTAGGAGGTGAGCTGATAAAGCCTCCTCACCCCCACGCGTATCATCGCCGTCGTTTATAACGCCATATCGATTCTCTCCTCTCGTGAGTCGTACCGTACAGATGTACCTAGTATATTTCATGTGAGACTTCGTGTATATCCAGGGTCCCGGTCTGGTGGTTTCGACGGGAGGTTTGGAGCCGCCTGTGAGTGACGCTCCCCGGGATTGATCTTCATGCGGTCCCTACTCCCGGTAGCCTCTCGAGCTTGTCTTTTCGTAGGCTGACCCTAACCAATTTTCGACCGTAGTTGGTAGTGGGTGTTGCTTTGAATATGGACGGGTATATTGTGATCTGACATCAGATCGAACTTAGCTGCTCATCGCTTCGAGAGTGCTGTGAAGGTAACTCTTTGAGTCGAAAGTACGTGGGTACTAGACGCCATGCTGCTCAGATCTTCAAATCATATGCAAACATGAAATTTGCTCATGATCCCGTTAAAACTTTTACAATATACATAATCAATTAATAAAGTCAATGTCGGCTATTCGCCAGTATTATGCCTTACCTACCTCCTACCTACATACCTACATAGATGATGATAAGGTGAAAGGGGTATTACAGACGGGCTTGCAACTGTAATATCTCAATGGATGTCCATGTCTCACTAACTGCCACAAGCTAGCGATATTCTTAGCTACCTGCATGCTTTTTGTGTACCTACCTGCCCACCCAAGCTGCCAAGCTATATTTTTCGTTTCTTTACATAGTAGGAATAAAACCAAATACTACACCAATTCAATGTTTAGTAACATAGATATTCTAGAATATTGCCTCGCGTCGTGCTTAACTTGAAACGTCCAAGACAGACTCTACGGCGACGGTAGGATCTCTCGGCAACCACCATATCGTGGACCCCGAAAGCCATCCGCGTACTTAGGTTCTAAAGCATAGGTACCTACCTACCTAGGCACGGTACCTAAGAAATACGCAGAGTAGCGCTGTAGCGCCTGACTTCGTAACGTTACCCAACGAACCATAGATCGGAAGCCTTAGTAAAACCGGTTCGTGCTACACGTAGCGTTTCCCGCGACATTATTGCCGAATACGGAGGGCTGCGACAAGAAAACCGGGAATTCTAGAGCCTCTTTTGGGATTGGGGAACGCGGCTGGGGGCTAGGCAGAAAGAGCCACGTCGAGCCTCTCGCCCGGGAGAAATGCTCTCCCTTTTTATCTACTCGTGATCCGTCGCGAAGGTCTTACCGCAGGTGCAGCAAGGGATGTTTCGGGGTAAAAGTATCGCAGCCGCTTGGTGGCGAACGGCACGTGCTCCGGTAGAAATCTGTTGAGAGTTCGCGGCTCGCGACAAGCGTCGTCGAGAAATGAGAGGATATAGGTGGGGGCTCTGTGATAGGTAGAGACGGGGACGGGAAGTGAGGAGGAAGAAAGCTGTCCCGCCTTGGTAAGTCGCTATTCCTTTCCTCAATGGTCCGCTTCGGGATGCACAAGCAAAAAACTCATCTTGGATGGACTGGATGTATCATGCAAAGTATATGACCCGGATGAGATTCGACGGGAAATTTCCTGGTTTGAATTCCCGACCAATGGAAAGCCGTTGATATGGTGCCCGGCTGGTATGGACGGGATAGAAATCACGAGTACAGTAGTGGGCTTCGGAGACTCGGAGTGGTACTGGAAGAAGGAAGAAAAGGGTCTTCCCCAGACTGACAAGCTCAAACTGCAAGACTGCCAGGCTGGGTTTTCGTTTTACTAGGAGATAATCCTAGCGTAGAGAAATGTTAGAGACACAAAGACATATGGACCTAGATTTAATCTATTTGGAGCCTTGTCGGTCGTCAATCCACAATCCGCCCATCGACCTGTCAGCTTCTTCGATCGTCTAAGTACACTATTGCTTCGAGCGAGGCGGTCCGTCAAGCGACACTTCTTTTTTCTGGGTCTAGGGGCTAGGCCTACACTGGCCCGGAGCTGCGAGCCGGCTCGTCAATCTAAATAGGTGCGCCGCAACCATGCCTGTTCGGCCCGGGCTGCCGCATGGGAGAAAGACCCCTGGATGAATGGGGGCGAGAAGCATACACCCTTGTCATCTTGGTGCCCCTCGCGAACCAAGCAAACGTTTCTTCAAACCTGGTACCTAGCTTCTACATACCTGCCTTGCTTGCCTGCTTCTCGCCCGTTAGATACTTGTCATATCTGCCATACCATACCCGTCCGTACCCATCCATCCCATACCTATTTAGTCCCTGCTCGACCCCGCGGCGCCCAGTGTGGGCAGGAGAAGATTTACGGAATCTGAATGGCCGAGTTACAGCGCACTGGAGAGATCACAAGACACGGGGTACGCACCAGGGAAAAAGGAAAAGGCTGAGGATGTCCAACGTAGACGTGGTACAGCGCACAGCCGCTGCTGCGGCACTCCCCTCACCATTCGAAAGCGCAATGGCTGCCGCTGCCGCTACCGCAACGGCCGCCGCCGCTGGCGTTGTGACGAAACCCCAAACTTCCCACTCCTCATCACCCACGTCGATAGGGACAGTAGGATCGACGGCGACAACGACAACAATAACAACGAATACCGCGATAACGACTCCAAATAATATTAATTCCTCATTACCAGCGATTTCGCCACCACCACCGCCGCCGCATATCGGAGTTATAGGGATTAAGAGGACGAGAAACGCTGATCATAAAGAAGGCAGAAATTCAAAAAGCAGGACGAGGACGTTTACCAAGAGCATGGAGCCCCCAGTATTGTCCTTTTACGGCACCCAGCCGGTTCCCCTGCCTTCTCGATTCGGCAGTCTGAAAAAGCGACTCGTAGCCGGCCACGAATCCGCCCTCGAAGCGTCTTGGGGGCGACTACTTACCGCCCTGCGCGAAGAGGTCAAGTACATTGAGAAGAACGGCGCCGGATTGATCCCGGAAATCAATTTCACCGACATAGACGACGACGCCAAAATCGCGCCTTTCAATGCCCAGCTAAAACGCCACGGCATCGGCGTCGTGAAGGGCGTCGTCCCCTCGGCCGATGCGAGTACCTGGGTCGAGGAGACCAAGAAGTATCTCGAGACGAAGCACGAGTATAAGCCGCCCCCGGCGCAAGATCCGACCTGTTTCGACTTCTTCTGGACTCCCGCGCAGGTACGGTCGCGCGCGCATCCTAATGTTTTGCAGGCGCAGCGGTTTGCCATGTCGCTGTGGAATACGAACAACGACGACCGGCTCGCTACGCGGTTCCCCATCACGTATGCGGATCGGATCCGGATAGAGTCTTACTCCAACGGACACCTCACCGTGAACGGAGCTCTGACGGCGACGCACGAAGACAGCTTGATCGCTGCCGCGGCCGCGACGTCGACCGCGCATATCGCGCAGGTAGACAACGGGAGCTTAGAGCGCTGGGAGCAGGACGGATATGGTCGTGGTGGTCTTTACGACGCCATTTTCAAGGGCGATTGGGAATCTTACGATGCGTGGGATCCGGCGGGCCGCATCAACGCCACGTCCGACTTATACAACGGTGCAGGCGCATGTTCCATGATGCGTCTCTTCCAAGGTATTCTCGCGTTAACAGTAGTAGAACCGGGGATGATCAGACTCCTCCCCTCGCCAAAACTATCTACGGCATACTTCCTACTCCGGCCGTTCTTCGCGCCGAAAGAGGGACCCCCTCCCCAAGGCGCCAGCGCCGAGGAATGGGATGCGTATCTAGACGCGTCCAACTGGACTCTCGAAAAGGAGCAGTCCACAATAATACACGGCGCCGTGCCCGGCCACGCGCAGCGCGTAACAGCAGCGTGGCACCCGCACCTGCAGCTCGACAAGAGCCTCGTCACGCCGCCGACCCTGCAGGTCGGCGACTACATAGTCTGGCACCCGGACCAGGCCTACCAGTTCTCCAACACCAACTACCGGAGCAGCAGCCGGCCGCAGACGTCGTCGTCGTCGGGCGGCAGCACCGGGGGCGCGCCCGTCGAGTGCGACGACAACACGTCCATGCTGGTGTACACGCCCGCGGCGCCCCTGACGCAGACGAACGCGCTGTACCTCGCGCGCCAGCGCAAGACCTTCCTGCGCGGGCACCCGGGCCCGGACTTCGACTCGACGGGGACGGGGCTCGGCAGCGAGGCGCCGCACACGGGGCGTCTGAGCGAGAAGGACATCCGCGAGGTGGGCGGCGAGGAGGGCCTGCAAGCCATGGGTCTGGCGCCGTGGAACCTCAGCGGGAGCGGAGCGCAGACGAGCAACAGCAATATTAGTCTGAGCCACAACCACCGTCACGGCCACAAGCACGCCTCGGCCTCGTCGACATCTTCGAAGGAGAAGAAAGACGTAATCGTAAACGTGAGCGTCAGCGCGGACGGGGACGTGGACATGGACACGCCGAGCCGGAGCAGCAGCCGGGACAGCCGGAGCAGCAGCAGCAGCAGCACGCAGGCCGAGGCCGAGGTCGTGCGGCTCGCGAACATCATCCTGTTCCCGGACCGCTACGACTTCTACATGCCGACGCGGGCCAGCAGCCCGGCGCCGGCGAGCCGGGACCGGGGAGAGAAGGAAAGGGAACGCGAGCGCGAGCGCGACAGGGGTAACCGGGAAATGGAGAGCTCGGACAGGGATAAGGACCGGGATAAGGGGAAGGATAGAGAGAGATAAATACCTAGAGGTGAGCGGGGCGACAAGGCACAAAGCATATCCAGGGAACTATAAAATCATGGGAACGGGAAGGGATGAAGGTTAGGGGCGCATGGGCAAGTCCTCGGCGAGGGGGTGAACGAGCTGCCGGCTACTACGTTTGAAGCTGTATATACGTTACTGCTATCCCTCTATTCTGCGCAAGCATGCATCACGAGGTAGCTGAGATAGATAGGCCGGGGAGCCAGTCGAGTCAAGTCGAGTCAAATCGAGTTGGGATCAAAAAGTTTCCCCGACTTTACCTACGATCTATTCTTCACCCCTTAAATCGTCGGACCAGGTGATACGAGGTCGTATTCTTACACGGACTTTGAGTTTACGTATTTTGGGGTCGAAATCGTTAAAAGTGAATTCGCGTATCATCGTGTGAGTGTCATAAATTTGGTAGCCTCAAGTAGCCACCTAAATCGAGAATCAACTCTCAAGTAACTTGAGGCGAGAAACTGACAAAGCCAACGACCGACTTCATATCTCATCCTCTCGCATCCGTACACGTACCTAGGTAGGCATTCAGGTAACCGCACATAACCGACCGAACGTAAATTCAGCCATTCATACACACCAGCAGTGTGGCCTCTCCTGGGATCTAGGTAAGTATTACTTCCGACTCGCCATGAATCTAAGAGACCACGAAACATATGTCATTCACCCAGCCACCTAATACCCAGATCCGGAGAGTTTCATCACACGAAAAAACATCGAATTCGCTGCCGCCATGTCCGCTGCCAGAGCGGCTTCTTTCCGCGCAAGAGCGAGGTCCAATTCTGTGAGCGCGCACTGAGCAGCGACTATCTTAAAGCTCTGAAAGTCAACTTTGTTTCTACCGGAGCTGTCAGACTGCTCGGTGCTGACGTGAAGGCAAGCAATGCTCAATTCGAGCGCCGACACGCCAAGACCTGAATCTAGGCCATTCGCAGGCTCGTCATTACGCTCGTCGGCGTCAGCATGACCATCGTTATCCTCATCTTCCCGCATCCTCACCTCCTTCTTGCGGATCGATCCTTCGATCCACTTCGCGATTCGGTCGTACTCGTCCTTGAGCCGGATCGACTTATCTCTTTGCCGTCGGTTCTAAGATTTATTAGCACTTTTGCTCCTTTTTACTCCCTTGACGCAATAGAGCTTCAGATAAAATATGCCGTAAAAGATCCAGGTTGGAAAAAAACTTACCTGAATGCCTGACTTGCTAAAAATGCAACCGGTGAAGACCTCTAGTTCTGTTAAACCTTTGGTAAAATTGTCCGAATATTCCATCGTTGCACTCCAAATCGCATCGTCATAACTATAAATGGTTAGGTGGTTAGCAACCTCGGAAGTTTGATGACGATTTAGCGGCTAGGGAGAGGAGGTACTTGCGCCTCTCGGATGCAATCCGCTTCGTCCAGAGCTGTCTGCCAATTGACCCCCCCTAATTCCATACATCTAGTTTGTATGTAACCGATTAATTGGTCCCAAATCGAATATCCGTGACGGCTAACATTTTGGTGGATGTCTTGCTTCCAGATCTTCTTCTCGTCGATAGCCCGGTACAGTTTACCAAGAACCTTGTCTGATTTATAGTACTGGTGTCTTGGGCCGCTCTCGTCGTCCTCGTCCTCAACCACAGCCAATCTTTGAGTTTCAAAGACAACTGTCCGATCTACGATGTTGGCAGGAGGAGCCGGTGCCAAGCTGTCGCGAGGTTAGTGTGAATCCTAAAGCTTCAAGCGTAACAATGGTTGCATTGTCTCGAGAGGAAATACGAGGTCGTTGTGTGTTGGTGATTGACTTACAACTCTGGACGACAGGTCGTTCGTGTCGTGCCCCGGAGCTTGTTCATATCGATCGGAATGCCCGATTTACTGTAATCCACACCAGTAGAGTGTAATTCGGCAAGCAGGAGGCATTCGCTGTCGACAGTACCACCAGGCTTCATGTCCGCAAGGATCATATGTTTCGTAGCGATTACACCTAATCTATAACACTAGTATTAGTAAGAGTCTAACTAGTCTAACTCGCATGATACTCTACTTAAGAGAGCGGGAGTAAACGACGGAAAGGGGTGAAATGAGTTCGGTATGAGAATATGCTAAGTGTCATGTTATACTAGAAGGGTTATTTTTATAGAGTAAGCATTCTGGGGGGTACCTATGGATCTCTTTCGATCTCTAGATGGGAATATAAATATTAAAATATTATAATTCGAATTGAGCTTACTGATCAGTGGCCATGAATTCGACGAAGAAATCCGTCATGTCTTCCCGAGTGACCTCTCGCCCGATGGTCTTGGGCTTGACTATAGGGTAGTCGGCTGGAGAGAACTCTCGTTTTGTCGATGTAACTGCGTCCTTATCCCAGATAATGTTATAGATGTCGCCGTCGAGATCTCCGCCGCTAAGCTGACTAGGAAGGTCTCTCGACCCTTTTTGACTGAAGGCGATACAATTGGAAAGCGAACGGAGCGGGTGGTGAGGCGGAGGAATCACCACTTTTCGCACTTGGATATCTCCAGGATGAAGAGCAGGAGACCTGGTAACCAATACCAACTTGTTATGCAAGTCGAGATCCCGGCTTCTGGGCAGCTTGTCCTTCTCAAACGTGACATAGACTTCATCCTCTTCTAAGAACCCGAACTCGTCTAGGATGCCAAATAATGTGACCCCTTTCTCGACCGGGATCCTGGCCTTATGTTTGAGAAGGCGTACCTCCCTTAGGACGACGGTTTCCACAACCGAACAGAGAAATGTATCTTTCCTATAATCCATGTTTAGCTTAGCGAGACGACGAATGAACTTGGAGAAGTTGATCTGGTCTGCAACTTTCTGTCTCTTGAGAAATACCACGGTGTTGTGGATTTCGGCGGTGATCTCACGTAGTCTCTTGAGTTCGCGATTCTGGGCGTCGAGAAACCATTTTTCCGAGACGCCCATGTCCTCTAGGATCTTGATCATCTGGCGATTGAGGACGAGGGGAATGGGCTTGTTCGCCATATCGCAGATTTCTAAGTATCGAAGGTCTTCGCTTTCAAATTTGACCATGCTCTCCGGTCGGATGCGCATAACCATACCTCGGAGAGTGTCGTCCAAAGAAAGCATCCCTTTAGCGCCGCCCCATCTAATCTGGAAGCACGTAGTAGTATCCCTGTGCTGCGGCAGGGCAGCTTGTATGGCCTCCATCAAAGATCTCGATAACGTGCCGACGCCATCGCTGAAGACCCGACTTCCATCAGGAGACTTCACATCTTCGATATACTGTATATCCGCCCCGAGCTCGTCAAGGTCGACCGCGAACGGGGTCTCGGAAAATGCTTGGCCGATTCGGGCGGCGCATCTTGACGGCGATTGGATCTTGTTAAATTTTCCAAGCTCCCTTATCACCGTAAAATAGCTCTGGAAGCTCGACTTGTGGTCTACGAAAGGGGCCATAAACCATACGCCGTGTGCTCGGAGCGAGGAGTGAGAGAATCCCAAGAACAAATATTCTCGGCCGGTGATGTGAATTCCCTTTAAGAGAATTTCCTTAAACCGACTCCAGATCCGGTCGAGGGACACCTGAGCATTGAAGAATACGTCCTGGCCATCCTCTTCGCAGAACTGAACACGCGCAAAGAAGCCGATATGGTTAGGAAATTTGCGGAGTATTCGATTCTTGGCTTCGGGCTCCGGACCAAGAAGGATGACCCGGGTGGGAGTAACTTGCGCTTTATAAACCATTACAAGATTCCGACCTACTCTCTCGGATACCAGCTCCTCCGCGGTCCCCTGGCGGATCTCCTTTTCGTTGGCCTCGAGAAGCGACCAGATATCGTCTGGATTAAACGTGCTTGCGCTAATGTCCGGGCCAGGAAATGGCGTCTGCTTGAAAAGCTTCTTTACCGCGCCTGCAGAGAAGGGGCAAGCCAGCGACGCGGTATTCTGCAAAGACCCTTTCGCGGGGGGTGTCTGAGACACCTGGCGGACACGTCTGAGCAAGGCTTCGACCGTCTGAGGCAGGAGATAGCCGTTCTGGACAAGGGCCTGGAATTGAAATAGGACGTCAAACGGAACAACGGAATTTGCATAGTATTCATTAAGCAGAGTCCGGAATGTCCTCATCCCATCGCCCATGTAGGTTTGGCCTAGCTGAACATTAGGGAATTCATAGTACGAGAAGGTAAGTTTCTCCTTTTTCTTCAGATGCTCCAGCTTCGAATTAAAACTGGATGGCGAGACCTGGATGCGATAGACGAGGGATTGCCCTAGGATTGCCCCATGATTGCCGCTGATGTGAGGCAGCTGGCTCAGCCGAGTCTTCGTGATCTTGTACGCCGCCGAAGCAGGGCTGGAGACCTGATCTTGAAAGAATCGAGGTGCTTCCCAGAGAGTCAACGTGAAGGATGTGGGTCTCTGGGATTCGATTATCTCGTTGACGATACGGTAGGGGATTTCCACCCTGAGGGGTCCGGTGCGGGACTTGAGCGAGACGATAAGAGCATCCCTAGCGAATTTGGCCACGCCTTCGTTACGCCAGTTGATGTCCGGGGTGTAGGTGAAAGCGCCGTTTGGATACTCATAATGACCACACGAAAACTCACGAACGTCGAAGGAGACGTTCTTGTTCGTGGACGGTTGTTCATATTCATCTTCAGCATCTTGGAGTTGGAGCTTTTGGTCCTCGGCCGTCTTAAGTAGGGATTTCAGCAGATACGGATTCGGACTTTTCTTACTCTTTCTGCACCTGACATCCCTGCCGAGCAAGGTTAGGCGAGCCCGCGATCGAGACTGGCTGAATCGATGAACAGGTTGATCGCCATAAACATCCAAGAACCTCTCGCCATGAGTTCGGTAGAGGAAGGTAATATTCCCAAAACTCTTCCCGCGGTTTTTCTCGCAACTCCACTCATTAATCTTGAGTGCGATAGTGATGTAAGGATTTAACTGTTTTCGAAGGCTGTGATCAGTCAGACCGACGGGGAGGTCTGGTAGGAAGATCTCCAAGCCCTCCATGTTGAATTAGGGCGAACCACGGGCAATCGGCCTGTAGCTAGATGAATGCGCTCACGGAGTAGTGGAGGGAGGGGTAGAGTGGTCATCAAATGAGGAGGTGTAAGGTGGGTCAATTGATTGATGGCAGAGAGTTGCCTGAGGCTAACTGCAGCTCAATTTAGACAGCTTAATAGCTCTCCAACACCCACCTAGAACTCGATTGGTCTTCCGAGAAGCAGGACGATCATTCCTATGTCATAGGACAGAAAATAACCTTAGAATTTATGTTGATGAAGTAGAGAGACGCTGAGGATCAAATTGTAGTATTGATATGAGCCCCGACTCCATGGATAAGAAAATGGGATGGAATTCTCAGTTCTCGCAATGCTCTGGGATTAATGATATAATTACCTAGGTAGGTACCTAGGTAGGTATGCCTTGTGATGAGGAGTTAGGCAACAACCATCGCAACAGGCGAGTCACGATGATTCGGGGCATTGTAGAGGGGAAGGGACGAGGCAGGCTAAGGTAACACAAAGTGCGGGCACGGTGAGAGGCAATGATTAATAGGAGATACGTTTGAAGGTGAAACCCCGTCAACGCAGCACAGCAGTTCGGGTAGGTGCCTCCTTATTTGGAGATGATCAAATCGGAGGTCAATCGGACGACGACAATTTAGATTTATGACCAGTTACTTTTAGTCAAGGAAAAGTCAAGCCATATCAGTTCATGTGAAAGGAAAGCATGAGAAACGTATATACATGTCATGCACGCATGAGCGCAATAATAGCTCTGATTTTAGCACTGATCCACCGAGGTAGTAATAGGCCGCCATAGCATGATCTTACTTACCTTCCCATGCATACCTACAAATGCAGAATAGATCTATGCCTCATCTACGACATCCAGACATCCAGCCTTGCATGCGAATGTCTTACAATTAAGATACGTTGACTTTTAGATATCAATTACTCTTAGTCCGGCATTGGAGCTTGAAAGGAAGAAGAGCCAGCCCATTGGGATCTTTATGTGCTTTACCGCAATTTGATTTGTTTGATTTTCTTGTTATATCGGTTTACAATATTCCATATGCCTTTGAAAGGAGGTAGGTAGGTAGGTATGCAGCAGAGTTATAAAATGCTTAGAATAATATTTAAAAAAAAATATATGACAACCCCTGAATGCCTCTTAGAAGAAAAGGGGTAGGTATTTAGGAGATGAGACTTGAGGTTTAAATAAACATTATACATACCTAACGGTTACGTAGGTGCTTGTTGATGATGACATCGTAGCTGCCTATGTATATCTTATGGGTACCTAGGTAGGTAACTACAGGTAGGTATGTAAGTAGGTACATATAGAAGGTATGTGTGTGTTTATCTGAAGTCGTCGCTTCCCTCTTTAAACGCAGACTCGCACATGTACATAATATCTTATCTCCTACAGTTCCTCATCAAAGTTCATTTAGATCTGACTTGCAACTCTCACATGTGAACCTCTTAATATCACTATCCCAATGTCATTATGTGAGCCAACACGAAATCCTCAAACCCCACGACTCATACAGTCATTCGTTCATCGGCCAACACGTCAACTAAACCTCTTCCCTTCAAAGCCAGGAAGGATTCGCATTCACCTTATCAAATGAAACTATGACCTCAAATACTGCAATATGACGATCCTAAGATATTCCTACGGGAAATTCGCTCTGGCTGTCGCATGCCTCGTCATGTTCCTCCTCACATCGAAGCGCCTCTCTGAATGGTCTTTCCACACCTCCTCTCTAGGAATCCCTTCACTGAGGCGTCCCTACAATTCGGCTCATGTCAACCTGTCTGGTTTCACTGGCATCGATAAGTCTAGCAGCTTAGCATTGCCTCTTACCAGACACCACGGCGCGTGTAATTCATTCCCTGACACGTCCAACATACTTGTCGTCATAAAGACAGGAGCCACTGAAGCTTATTCAAGGATCCCTATTCAACTTGTCACCATCCTGAGATGTCTCCCGGATTTCCTTATCTTCTCAGATATGGAACAGGACATTGCTGGAAATCACGTATACGACAGTCTGGATACTGTACTTCCTGGGGTGATGAAGGGGAACCCGGATTTCAATCTCTATCGCCGACAGAAGAATTGCGCTGTAGACCAGCAGAGTTGCAACAACCACGGAAATCTCGGCAGCGAGTTTGACGGTTGGATTTTGGACAGGTACAAGAATGTCCATATTGTCGAGAAGACATACAAACTACGTCCTGACTACGACTGGTACCTTTTTATCGATGCTGACACATATGTTCTCTGGAACAATCTCGTCCAGTGGTTACGCGAGCTGGAAAGTCTGCCCAAGGAGAGGCATTACATCGGCAGCGTAGCTCTCACAAACAACTTTCGTTTTGCGCACGGCGGTAGCGGATATATCTTATCTCAATGGACTATGAAAGAGTTCGTTGGAAATCACTCTAACATCGCCAACCAATACGATATGAAGGCCAAGGAGTCATGTTGCGGAGACGTCATCCTAGCCCTAGCCTTGAATGAAACAATTGGAGTTAATGTTAAATACGCTGTAAGTACCTACCCCTATTCAGCTTCGATACATTGGACTATGAAAGGAGAAATGAGGGATAAGTGAAGAAGTGACCAACTTTCTAGTGGCCGACCATCAACGGCGAGAAGCCCTTTACCATCCCTTATGGCCCGCGCGAGTGGTGCCAACCCCTTGTAACCATGCACCATATGGACTCGGAGGAGCTCTCTTCGTTTTAGAAATTCGAGAAGCGATTCTACGAGTCTCAGGGCACATCCCAACCTACGTTACGGTTCAAGGACATTTACCACGAGTTTGTCGCGCCCAAGCTAAAATCTAGACGTGGCGACTGGGACAACATGAGCGAAGACGTGGTGTACCTAGACCCGGGCCATGGAGAACGATACTTGCCGTGGCAAAAGGAGAAGGATCGTCTCAAAAAGCTGCAGTATCAGCTCCACGTGCCAGCCATCGAGATGAACGCATACAAGTCATACGAGGACTGCCGCAAGCTATGTAAAGCAGTTAACAACTGCTTTCAGTTCTCATATCATGCCGGTGCCTGTATCTATAACAAGTCTTTCAAGCTCGGAAAGCCAACTCTCAAGGCAGACAAGGAGGAAGACAAATGGATCAGCGGGTGGAACGTTGAACGGATTCGAGCATGGGTAGAGGAACAGGGGCAGTGTGACGATCCTGTGTGGCCTAACTTCCAACAAGGATTCTAGAATCGCCTACCTACTAATGCCACCTGTCTGTGGAACACCTTGGTCCTTGGACCATGTATGTAGCTTATAGGTTACCTACCGTATGCGATAGCTATTGTAGAAAATCGACAGCTTGGTGTAAATAATGCTATTGATGTGATTCAATTGATGTGATTTCAGAAGCGAGATTGGTGGTATTCTTCCTTTAATTCTCATTAGTTCCATCCTTGTTAACCTACTCCTTAAGCCCTCACATTTCAAGCACCTAGCTCGGCCATGAATCCACGACTAGGTAGTCACCTAGGTAGCTAGGGATAAGTGTTCTCATGATAACTAAACCAATTAAACCAATTGAACCATTTAAACCATAGAGTTCCCCTGGTGATCTACCTCGTCGCGAACGCGCGGGCCGGTGATGCCCTTCTCGCCGGGAACGTTGGTGCTTCCGCCTTCGATGCCGACGTCCGTGATACCCGAGTCGGATGCTACGGGTGCTTCTCCCGGCACATGGGGTTCTTTATGAGCTGGTGCGTTGGGGGCGCCGAGGCCTTTGGCTATATTGTTCGTCCTTGTTAGCTCTGGATGGATATACATGTCGCGTGGTATTGTGTTGGTATATGGTGTAGGTAGTGAATAGAGTTATGGTAGAGGTGGGATGAGTAGAGGTAGAACAGCACAGAACAGAACAAAACATACCTTCAGCCTGCTTCTTGAGGAATGTCTGACTGGCAGCGTCTTTCTGGCCTGGAGTCTTCGATGGTGCCATTGTACCGTATTGTCTGCGTAATTCTTGTAAACTATAGGTACCTATGTTTTGCGTTGCTTAGGAGTTATAGATGGGCGTTTATTTGCTGGCGTGCTCTCAGCTTGACTTCTTCGAATAGAAATGGTAATGACAATGATAGAAAGGAAAGAATAATTTGGCGTCCAAGTTAAGTTGTATTTGGCTTATTTGATATGATCTCATACAGGAAGCTTACCTCACCCTGTGCCATTACGTCAAGGCCCGAGTTTGACAGCTTCGTTGATGTCATCTAGTCAGGGGTAATATATGCAAAGCAGTGGAGAGAACTCCACATGCGGCTGACGACTCTTTGCCCCTTGCTTCGTTCCTTGGCGATTCTTACAACGCCCAAAGAGTTTATCTAGACAGCTAGAGTAGGTAGGTGCCTGGATAACTAGTCAATATGATAGAAATTCCCTAGGAGACTCGAGTTTGGTCAAGCTTTTGTTCTGACTTACACTGTGAACGTCAATCTATCAAACTTCCCCCCTTTCCCTTATTGACATATATTTAGTTACCATAGCTTGTAATTGCCGTCACGTAGGTGGAATGGGTCAAGACTATCTGTTTATATTGCGTTGGGTCGCCTTGGAGAGGTGTAAGTACCTAGCTTGCACCATGGCCTATTAACCCTAGCCTCCCTTTTGTCTTCCGTAGGAAACTCGATCGATCCCCGTGTTCCCCTCGTGATGTATACGTTAATAGCCAATAGCTACCTAGGTGGTATTGCTTGGTAAGTTAATCCACGTTCGCCTTCTCCTGGACTCGATTCCAGGTCCCTCACATCCTCTCCCATTTCTGCCGGGAGCCTTCTTTAATCCCAAAGTGCATCTGTACCCCAAGCCGCGAAGCTCAACCCTGCACAAAGAAAATCGTGCCCGAGAAAAACCCATGACGGGAATGAAAAGTGATCTAGTAAATAGGTATTGGTAGACAAGGGAGGATGAGGTATCCGGATAAACCCTCGTAGCCCTCCTTGCTCCAAAAAAACGTCGAACCGTAATCGTAATCTCGTGAGATATTTCCGCCAGAACCAACATATCTCAAATAAACGTATAGTATATATATAATAGTAAGACATGAAAAATGGGAGGTACTTGAATGAGTACCGGTAGATACCTGGATAGGTAAGTAGTAGATGAGGTATGTAGGTACCTAAGGTACCTAGGTAGGCACCTAGGTACTATGTATGTGTGGCCATAACCCTCAGTATTTTCGGTTTCCTCCCCTTTCCTCGTTACATCATCATCATACCGTAGTTGTAATCGTATCCAGTTATAATCGTAGTAAAAATCATGACATCGTCGAGTCTCCCGGGAACAGCCACGTGCTATCGCCGGGGAAATAATCCCCGAACCAACTCAGCATCTCGGTGCTCTCGAAACTCGTCAAGTGCTGCCCGATGTCCGTCTCGTTGTCGTATGTGAGCAGGTGTAGATTTGACGCCCCGCCTGGTCCCAGGTACGAGTATCCGCTAGACGCGAGGCCGCTACCGCTCTGCGCGAAATTCGACGGCCCGTCCGACGACGAGTTGGACATATTCTGGCTCTGTGTGCTGCTGGCCGGCGAGCCGTTCGTCGGGTACCCGCTGCCGCCCGATTGGTCGTATGTAGATTGTTGCGACGAAGGCGTATACGACGTCGGCGCCACGCTCATGGCGACTTGTGACGAGCCCGGCTTGTTCAGATCATCCTGCGCGGACATGCTCTCGTACCTTAGATACGACGACTTGCCCTGGGCCCCCGAGTTGCCGCCGGAGACTCGGCGGGAACGGTTGATCGAATGCCGCATGGCAGAGGTGGCCGGCTGGGGGTATGCGGAATGGTAGATAGACGCCGTAGTCTCCGGGAGACTCTGGCGTATAGGGTCGTAGATCATGTTTCCAGGCGGTGTAGGTGCGGACGTCGGCGGCGCAGATGTGGGGGCGGTCGACTGCACTACCTGAGTAGGCATGACACCGTTGTGGTTCACCGGGTTCTGGAAGAGGAGTGTCAAGCTAGAATTTGGCGAGTTGGTCGTCCCTGTCAACGACCATGCCAGAGGAGGCCCGTTGTCCGGGATCGGAGAGGAGGGATATTCGAACTGCTTCGCAAACCTAGCGATGGCGCTGCTCTGGCGGTAACGCCTGGCGCTCTCGTACTCCTCGATCGTGTAAGTCTCGCAATCCCACTGGCCGTCGAGCTTCTGGTCTAGGGCGGTGAGTATGTACCGAACGCCTCCCCAGTACGTATGCATCTGTTTCAGGGCTTTATAGCAAGCTTGGTAGTTTTGGTTCGCAGCGGAAGCGAGCAGCAGGTGCCTGGATGCCGGACCTGGGTCTATCGCGATAGAATGGCCCTTATGCGCCTGGCCCCTAGACTCGGGAGGCGTTATGTCTCTCGAAGCCGGCTGCGACATGCTCGATTTTGACTCCTTTATGAATGCGCATGCCGCGATATAGATAGGCTGGGAGGTAAATGGATTGCCGATGAAGCATTTGGGATCGAGCAATTCGGCGAAGGCGAGGATATCGGCAATGGTCTTGGCGCTTGACATCGATAGCTCCCGGCTGTGCGGCTTCAGCTGGTGCGATCGGTTGATCGTGCCCTCTCTCGTCAATAGCGTCGGCTGGTGCAAGACGATGATCAAGGCGTGGAACCAGAAATGTAGGAGTATGAAAGTTACGCCCTGGCCGTTCTTAACGTGGGCTTGGAAGTTGTTAGCGTCGAACCGGAGACGCGGATCCGTTCTCTGATGGAGCCTCGTGAGCTCGGTTTCCATATGAGAGAGCTTGTTTAGCTTGTCTTGAGTCAGGTCCTGGGCGTGCGTGATATTATTGAGCACGTCCGAAACTCGACCGTAGAGGTGAATAATCTGTAGCAACGATGCCAACGGATCAGGCCAGCCGGATAAAGGGTCGATAGATGATTTCGGGAGCTCCAGTTCGAAATCGTCATCTTTGAGGGTGACCGGTCGACCAGTACCAGAGGAAATGGCACGATCTAGGAAGAATACGGCCCAAAATGTGTCAATCCGTTCTTGTTCAACCTCCTGCTGCTCTTCGGGAGTGAGAACATTCCCATCAGCACCCACCTGAGCTTGTTGGACAAAGTCGTCGCCCTCCTTCCTGTTATAGCCGCGCGCATACCAGGGATCTCTCTCGCCCTGATACCGCACGCCGTCTTCTTTGGACAGACCTAGGTCTACCGCCATACGAATTGCTATTCCTAAGTACATCCACAAGGCGCTGTCCTGGTCGGCACCGAAGCCGTCGTACGCCATCAGCAGGCATGCCTGGACGGCAGCGACCGACGGGCATGGAAAGGTATCGACCGTGGCCGACTTCGCTCGTTGGGCATATATGTAGCCGTACTCCGACTTAGCCAGCTTCCCTTCGTTCCACCTTCGAAACAGGGGATTATCAGAGAATCGAGCCGCAAGAGCACAGACGGCATCCACCAGAATCGGTTCCACTCGTTTCTCCTGGACTAATCTGGGAAACTTCTCGCGGCGTAGGAAGGGATAATTGCTTCCCAGATGTACGAAGAACGTATCGACAAGGTGGATAATCAAAGGATGTACATCGTTCGTATCGGTCGGATCGTAAACAGGCATATCGTCTAGGTGGCCGAGCTCGACATCCGGCTGCATAGAACTCATGAGGCCGGAGAATATAGAACTCGCGCCGCTGGGCGAGGTAGCCGATATGGAACTTCGCCTTCGATCCCGGACCTTGACCACCATCTGTTTGAAGCCCGGCACTATAGCGGTAGGACCGAAGTAGCGAAAGTACGGGACTCGGTGGCTCTCGTTATGGTATTGTACCGGCGAGTGTCCGGTCTCGCTATGACCACCCTCGGTCGAGAACGAGGGGTTTCGAGGGTTTATAGGTCGCCGAAGCGGCTCGGGACGCGGCGTCGGCTGCGAGGTAGGTTCTTCCCAGTCTATATTTTCCGACTTCAATTGTATATCAGGCTTCGGACGGTCCTGGTCCGGCTCTGACGTGCGCCGGGAGGACTTTGGAGAGTCGTCGGGCATATCGAACTGCTTGATTCCATTTTTACCGCTCTTCCATTGTTTGCGATCGACTTCCGGCTCTTCGTCTGCGTATTCGTCTTCGTCGGGATCGAAATTGGTACCGTCCGGTCCTCGGCCAGGCTCCTTCTTACTGCTGCTACTACTACTACTACTCTTCTCGATGCTATCGGAGTATCCTAAACATACGTGTCCGTTCTTAGTACAGGTCGAACACGTAGGGTGTTCGCCGGCACATCTCGTCTTTCGCCTGCGGCAAGTGAGGCATCTGACACGAAGAGAGAAGCCGCTGTCAGCTGAGACGTTCGCGATGTCGTACCCACTGATGTCGGGACTGAACTGGCGGGTCTGTGGGATTCCTGTGAGGATTGCGACAAGGACAGAAGGAAAAAGATAAGAAAAGAGTCGTCAATTACCCCAGGTGCAAATCACGGTGGTTCAGTCCCCCTCTCAGGTCCTCATCATCGGACAAAGGAATTCAACGATACTTACGCAGCGTTTATCCTTCTCCTCTTAGTAGGCGGCTGACCTTGATTGTTGACGAAGCGAATCTGCTTAGGCGTTGGCAACGGATCGGGCCCGCTGCTATTGATGAGAGTTACCATGTTGTTTTTGCGGGCGCTAGAACGACGGCAGCAATGACGATAACGATGACGACGATGATAACGAAGGCCCCTTTATCTTATAATAGACTTCGGCCGAAGCGTCGTGCTAAAAAAGGTAAGAAACTATATTAGATATATCGCGGGCACCTAAAGCTCGGCACTCGACACACCAAGGCTCTCTATATCCCCATCGAGTTGCGTTGCTCTTATTTTTTAGTGGATTGTCTCACATACGCACACATTAGGTACACGAAAACGGTGGGGTTCGCCTTCAATGGACCATTCTAGGGGGGCCGGATTCTAGGTGGCACCGTAGGAACCTTGGAAATAGACAAATCGCAGAATGAGGCGTCGCTAGGAATTAGCGTAGAAAACGTAGAAAACGCAGAGAAGGCAGAGAAGGTAGAAATTTGGAAGAAATCCTTTTCCGCTGCAGGCTATGTCGTACGAGAAGATCACGAGCTTTGACGCCGGGCGAGACGAGACGAGACGAGACTCCAGTTCTCCAGTTGACGGGATGAAGGCGAGCCAACGTCAATCGAGTTAGTCGCGGATAAGTTTTCTTAGTCAGTACGTGTCCTGCGCCTCAGCCGAAAGCAACAAGGATCGACGTGCGCGTAATAGGTAAGGGTAAGATATAGCTTCTACCACTCCGCGTTGTAAGCTGTGGGGAGAGATGGGGAAGGCAAGGGGAGCTTCGAAGGGATCCTCTTAGGTTCGACTCGAGACTCATTTCTTCCGCGAGCTTCACGGCGACAAGCTTCTTGATGAAGTCATTGCCTCCCCTGAGCAAAACTAAAGTCAAGTCGGTGCGATGAAGTACGGAGTACGGCAGCCAGGCGCGAGACAAGTGTGTGTAGCCGGGACCGGCGGGAATAAATCAGTGCTGCGGCGTGCTGCGGGTGTGCTGCGTGTTTTAGGTCGTCAAATATAAAGAGCGAAAGAATACGCTAGCAGGACGAGGAGCTTGAGGTATGTATGTACCTACAGTACCTCCGAGCTACCAGGTAGGTCAATAGCCGACACGGCAAGTTCCAGAAGTCGCGTGCTGTTTGCAAGATCTAAAGTCTATCGAGTTTGGGGATCGCTAATAATAAGAACGCCGAGACTTATGTTAGAACCAATACAGCGAAAATGCGGAAGATATCCAAGGTTACGTAGAACTAGGGGAAGCAGTCGAGGGTCAAGACTCAAGACTCGAGAGATAAATTAGGGATGGCAGGATGGTGGTGGTGGTGATGATGATCGACTAGGAGATTGTGGGACCGCGGGGTTTGACAGATAATACGACGTGGTCCGTGGAAGATTTTTAAGTGATTAATCATATCGAATCAGAAAGGAGGAAAAGAAGAAAAAAAGCCGCTATCCTCACTTACGTACAGACAAGGTACACCCATAGCCAGGTACACACCTATCATCATCAACATTTCCCCCATCAGCTTTCTCAACATTCCTCAGCACATGTTAGGTACCTACGGTGTACGATATACGATATACGATATGTTATATGTATTATATACGTATTACTATGCCAACTACATACCTGACCAGCTTTTTTCGTCTCACCGGCGGCAGCAGAGCAAATATTGGAATTCTTTTATATAAAGATAAGGCCGAAATATGTTTAAGATCCTGGCCTGTCACGGTTGGGTAACATCAAAGGCACCCGGATATGATTCCGTATCTATCTGAGAAATACTGTAGCGCTTCCTCTGCGTCTGGTTATACTATATGTATGGAGGTAGTTACTTTATCTACCACCGGCCATGCTTGCTTGCTTGCGTGCTTGCTTGCTGGCTTGCTGGCTGGCTGGCTACCTAGCTAACTAGCTCGTTGACCTTCCCCTCCATTGATCTAACGCATAAGCCTCCCCAATCCATCACACGGCAGATCGGTAGAAGCCTGAAGGGTGCTGTCCTTGGCTACCCTTGGCTACCTAACCCAAGCTAGCAATGGCAATTTTGTGTGCAACTCGGAATTTTCCACTCGCAAATCATCCATAGTCAAAGATTGACATGGGGCTCTGGGGTTTGAGGGGTTAGTCAACTAATAACTAATTGATAATTGGTACGATGGCGCCATAAAAGCCCTCGCACCCGTATTGGGCCACGCAAACCCCAAGAGTTTGCGAGAAATGCACCAAGGACCAAGGTTACAAGAATTGGTATCCGAATAAGGGTCGAGATGAGATAGACCGCCGTCTCGTTCCCTCACAAGTGCGAAGACTTCTTATGCCTAGCACGGCATTGCGCAGAACAACGGCATATGGGCCGTGAGTCTTCGGGTACGCTTTCTCAAAAGGGGCATTCATGGATGTCCGTATAGAGAATAGCCTAAAAAGTTGTAGGCATTGCGAAACTCTCACATCAACATTCCTCTTAGCGCAGCGCAGTCTTTTCCAAAGTCGGTGCTATATATCCGCATCTTTCTAATGGGATCAGGATGTCAGAGTGTCATCTCTCCCACACTCCCACACCCGACAGCCCGATCAATACTGGTTACACGAGACTCGTGGGATTACCTGCATCCAACCACGTTTTAGTGTCCGATGGACTGTTCCGATGCGCGTAAGGTCCTATCGCTTGCTGCCGTGAGAATCGCTCACGACTGCCACGACTACTTAGTAACTTACCAACCTATCTACATACCTAGGTAGATAGGTTGGTAAGAGTATTAATTATTTCCCAGCATTCAGCTAGTAGCTACGCCCGAGGCAAAAATATTTCCCCAGGAGCCTTGCCCGTCGATGTGATAGCATACCTAGGTACCTAGGTAGGTAGGAGGTAGGTAGGTCGGGAGGTAAATTGATGATCATCACCGACAGGACGGTAAAAATCAAAACTCGCCCACTAGTAGTCGGTCACGTCAACGATATTTGTCCCTTGCCGCGCTACCGCGACCTGCAACCAAGTCTAAACTTGGATGGACGTCAGCCGAGGACGATGCTGACTCCCATCTCGGCGCTGACCTTCCTCCACAGGGCGGTATCTCGAACCTCGGGGATGGCGTTACTCGCGGCATCCAGCCTCTTCCAAACCTCTTGGGTAATCTTCCACGCCTGCGCGATGTTGGTCATGCCTTGACGCTGGTCGATCCCAACAAAGGCTCTCTGAGACAACGACCTATCCTCCGCGCTGACCGCCTCGCACGCGGCTACAAATAGAGGCCATAATAGTGCCCCCATAGGTCCTCGGTGGGTAACCGTTTCAACGCAGTGGGTAAGCGCGTAGTGAACATGCTTCTGCACCACCTCGCGGCGTGCCGGGTATCCGTAGATAGTACGATATAGGTAGACAAAAGCACTGTGTCGGTACGCCAGAGCATTGTGGTAAATAGACTGCAAGAGCTGCTGCTCCGGAATCTCTTCCCTGTCGACGCTTCTTAACACGCCCTCTCGAACCTCGATGTTCGGCGGGAGAAACGGCTCCCATTGCGTAAGAGCGCTCTCGATGGCTTGGGAAGTAGTTTCGAACTCCATCCTGAGGACGGCGCTTTTGGAGGTCTGGTTTTCTCGAGATGCTCGCTCGATGTCGTTCTTTAGAGAGAGGAGGTTAGATAGACGATGCATGATAGGCCACAGGGTAGTAGCCATGCCGAGCAAGGTGTCCACGGTGCTAAGAGGAGATGCGATAGGAGCATCTAGGGGAGCGAACGGGATGAGACAGCCGGCAGCCGGAGCTGTCGAAAGGGGGGCCGATCCCAATGACAGCGCCGTAATAACATCATAAAACCGAAATGCCTAGGTAGGTAGGTATATTTTTGTCAGCAAGATTCGGTCGCTCGGAAGATCTCTATAATCACAACTTACGCGCTCCAAGAAGAGGCCAGCCGGGGTCGACTGTTCTTGAGACGCTGACATAATGGTCAGGGCCCCTTTAAGATGCCTATCTACTATGCTTGACCGCCCGCGTTGAACAAGCTGCAAGGTTAGTAAGATTAAGTTGAGCTTGTTGAGCCTGTTGAAGGGCCACGCAAGTATTGCTAGGGCTAAAACACTCACAACTTCGTAATACACCAGGAGCATGATAGCCGCTAGAAGTTCGATCCTATCAACTTTACCTTCCTGTTCGATCAATCTAGCTAAGCCTTGGATAGCTCGATTGTGGAAGTACAGCGACTTCTCCGACGTTTCAACACCGCGGTACTCCAAGTGGGCGCTGGCTAGTGCGTATATGGCGTTTGTGATTGGTGGACTTTCATGGGAGAGCGGTAACACCAATTGCTGGAAAGGATTGCCGGATTCCTCCCGAAAAACAATCAAGTGCGATAGGACGTTGCAGAAATGATCGACAAGAGCACGTCGATTAGGACGATTCGAGAACTCGGAGAACGTCGGCAAAACGAATTCGAGCGTAGGGGAGCCGACGGGACAAGGCGCGATCATAGCGAGGTCAGGTTGTAGAGACCGCGCTTGCGAAACCGCACCCGCGCTCGAGTTCTTCGGCATCGCGTTGCTTATTTGATTCGCATCATCTATCATGCCGTAACCACGAGGAGTAGAGCTGGTATCAATGGGGGAGACTGAGACCTCGCTCGTAGTCGAGAGATTCACCGGCGATATAACGTTGAACTCGGTATCTGTTGGACTGAAGCACTCGGACTCGGAAATATCATCCGTCGTATCCTCTCGCCACTGCTGATCATCTAGGACAGACTCTCGCGTTCCCCTGTGATCGAGTATAAATTCGGATTGCGAGGGGTCCTTCTTTCTCCGCTGACGAGGCCTTACCGCCTCATAAGTGCATTCGAGATCTTTCTCGGCGCATCGTGCACATTGAGGGCGCTTTTCGTCGCATTTCTTCTTCTATTTGTCGCAGATATCAAGTTAGAACGGGCTCGTCAGGACAGCAAGAGCAAGATACCAGCCAACAACTGGACAGGCGTCATACTTTCTCTTTACTATAATCGTGTCAGAAAATCAGCGTATTTGCCAGCGGATAAGCCGCGAACCAGGATATAGGTAGGTAGGTAGATTTTAAACGTACCAAAATGAGCAACCTGTATCCAGCAGAACTTACGGATTAGCTACACGTCTAAGGCGAAGGGGTCTAGCACATATAATCGAATAGCGTAGGTAGGTAGGTAGGTAGGTAACTTAGACTGACCTGCTCGAGAGCGTCTCTTTGGCACCTTAGGCGGCGCCAGCTTGGTATATAGCAGCATCATGGTAGCTAGAACTAAGCAGTGCTGTCATTTCTTCATGCTCCCATACCGAGATTCTTGGAAGTTATGATTCAATCCGCCTTAGATTTATTACCCCTCAAATTGGACGAGGCTAGGTAGGTACTCAGGCCGAGACGGCCGGGGCGTCGCTCTGCTGTCTATTCCAACGAGGATGATATCCAAGACATGGAGAAATACGAGAAGTGATAGGTGTTAGGCGATAGGTGCTGAAGAGATGGTTACGAGGTTTATAAGACTCCTAGTGATCCTAAGAGAAGGAAGAGGACGAAGAGGAGAGTATGAAGTAAAATGTAGCAAACAATAATGTCTACACAGTAGGGAGTCTCACATTTCGACCATCATCGTGACGCTGTGGAGAAAGCTGCAGGCAGGTCATAGCCCCAAGTCGACCGCTAACCTAGTCGAGAAGGACGGTGGCCGGAGATGGGCTCCGAAAGGGACAGAGATGCACACACCTGACGATGGGCATTCATGTGTATTTCGGAAATGAAGTCTAGAACTGCTAGAAGTCTCTCAGAGTCCACAAGAAGCCACAAGAAGCCCTAAGATTAGCGCAGGGCGGTGGTAGATCCAGGTCCAAGCAACCCATGTTGGACTTATCACGAAGCAGAGTGTGGAGAAATTTCGACGATCGACTAGGTAAATCAACTTGCGGGGTTGCAACGGTAAGGATCCACGCTGCCACGGGCGTCGGGGAGGTTACTGTAGGTACATATTAAGACGATCCTTCGCCTGATCCTCGTTGGAGATGAAATCGAGGAGAGAAAGACTTGTCAGTTACATAATCTTCCCAACTCGGAAGACAACCTTGAAGAGATAAAGAAGAAGATCAAGCCTAAAGTGGATGGAGACGGCAATTGAGCCTCATATTATCCAGAATTAAATAAACGATCTCGTCCAGCCAAACTCATACCCCATGACCTCGAAACCATTATAAATGTCCTCGAAGAATTACACTGCGGAGCAGCTTGGAGACGGCATCCAAAGCTGTGGCATAAAGCCCGAATACTAGGTACCTCCTATAAATACTATGATTAATAAGTAACAGGATAAAACAGGACCGGCTGGTGGAGAGAACTGACCGTTTCACCTCCGGTCCCTACCATGGTAGAATGTCAATGCCCGATAGTCAAGCGCATTCAAAGTTACCTATCGTCGCCCTCGACTTCAGTATACCATGTATGGTGTTTAGGCCGCACGTAGGTAGTTTGAGATGGTGGTGTGTTAGTTAATACCTGCCCAGTTTAGTAGCTGGCTAGCGGTGAAGCCCAGGTAGGTAGCTAGGGTTGCGATTACGAGCTTTGAAGTTGGTCTAACGAAGCTGCGAAGTAGAACGTGACAATGTCTCATCGCCGACCAGATCGGAACATGCCATTCTACTATCTACCGACCTTATAGCCATCGATATGCACTATGTGTATTCATAGGCGATAAGGACTTGATCGGTGACGATATTGGTTTCTTGGGTTGTGTTTGAGAAGTTTAGAATGATGCACATACCTAGGTAGTTATAGGGAGGTAGGTACAGGTAGATATTTAGTTACTAGTATATCAACCTCCTTGGTGGGTATTTAGTGTCAAATCTTCTCGGACAGCTCTACCGACGAATGGAACGTTGCCTACCTAAGGTACTAAGATAATCTATTCTATTGTCTGGTGATGATGATGTATGTAAATATAGAAATGAGCTAAACATAAGCTACCTAGTAGGTATGTATGTAGGTAAGGTTGACAAATTAATATCTGATTCGTCTAACTTTCTCGCCTCGTACAAGATTGAAGAATGACATGATCCGACTCTGGCAGTCTAGGTATTCCATGATTGTTCCACTTTGAAGCTATTATGCGACTGAGAATGTGGTACGAGTTGCCTATTTGGGCCCGATTTAGCGCTAAGAATTGCAACTAAGTCCAATGCTTAACCATAATCTGAACTTTACTTCCGACTCTATACTCATAACAGGTACTTGGGCTCTTTTTACTTTCAACATACATACCTACTTGACTATATCAACGCCATTCAATTATCAGTCAATTGTTGCCGTTGAGTCAATCGTCATCCATCATCTATCAATATGTTGATAGAAATCAAACCACATTCACTGTCTCGTTTCTAAAGTATTGTACCTAAAATAATTGGGTCGTTAGCGTTTTCTTTACCATGTCCAGCATGTCCAGCATGTCTAGCATGCCACTCTCACCCTTGTCGAGCGTCAGCCCTAAGGTAGGGTCAATTACCTGCAAGTCTAAGACTATATGTGCACATCATAGCATCTTATATCATCTTAGAGCTACCTAGCGACGCGGACATGATAGATCTTGATCGAGATGGATCTAGTGACTGTCGCCTCGGTCTGCAATCCTTATGAGCAGAGGGGACGCACGTACGCTTAACCGGAAGAGTAGGCCTCCCTAACATTTCTCACGAGTTACAATATCTATGAGACGCAAGTCAAAGTCCGGTAGAGCTCCGTTATGGCGCCACTCACCGCCAGCGGGGAATGGCCATTCGGAAACCAACAAGAAGACGCTTGCCACACACAAGACGCTTGCCACACAAGACGCAGACAGAAAGGTCGTACCAGCTGGAAAGGGCGGACACCCTTCTTTTTTCGGGCCGTGTCTTGGATCCAATCATGGGCTGTCGAAGCTGACTTTCGCATTCCCTCGCAGCCGGGATATGTTCTTGTTTGGGGGCCAGCCATGCATCTCAGCTCGCTGACGTTACACCTGCGAGACCCATCCGTCGAGCTGACTGGCGCGAGACATTCAAGTTCGCCATCCTGCAGCTGCTGGGGTTTCTGCATATGGAAGACCCCTCCCGCTCTTTGCTGTAAGCTGTAGGTCGGCGGCCAAGATGCCAGTGAATATGTCTTGATCTTCTCCCCAGAAACCCATCTTGAGATATCCATCCATACCTACTTCTCCAACCCTTGCCGTCCCCCAAAGTCCCCCAAGTCGTATCGTTGTCGATCTACTGTCGTTGGCCCCGCCCTTCTACGTGTGTATGGCTATAGTCTGATGGGGCATCTCGATCTCCAGGCCGTTGGAGAATACTATTTCTGGAGTCACTAGCTTGCAAGCCGTCGTCCGAGTAGTGCTGACGGTCATTGGGTCTTTTTATACCAGCGTGGCGCAGTTCCAACACGCTGGAGCCTCACCTTCATATTTTGGGTTTATCTATCTTCGACCATATCTGCGATTTCCAGTGCTTTTAGACATAGAAATATTTACTAGGAGGACGATTCTGCATGCGGCTCACCATCCGACACTGTTGAGGCGTTTTAAATGTAACATCGCGAAGTTACTACGGTGCGAGGGACGACAGGGCACCCGATTAGGCAACTCGACTCGTACATACTTATCAGAACGCCACCTACAGACCCCCGAGAACGTCGAATCCGGAAGACATCATGATGAGGGAGCTTTGGGGTTGTTCAAGCTGTGTTGGACTCGTAGTGCTGGCGATCTTGACCCCTGCCACGATAGCTACCTCTTACGACGAGATATATGAGGTCCACATATGGGAAAAGAATCACAATGTCTTTCGCCATCCTAAGCGCGAAGCTTCCTGCCAGGAATCAAATTATTATCTATGTTCAGCCTCGGTAAATGGCGGGTGCTGTCCTGAGGGCTACGCCTGCGCCGTATCGTCCTGCTATGCTACAACGGCAGGGCCAACATCGGCATGCGGAACTGAGGGATACTATAACTGCCCACTGACCGCCGGCGCGGGTGAGCTTACGCTAATTCTCATGCACATTTTGGAATACTTGAGACGGGCACTAATACTGTTTGTAGGGAATTGCTGTCCGGTAGGTTATATCTGTAACCGATCGGGCTGTCTGCCGCCGGCTGGAGTGTCGTCGGAATCTTGCGCGGCATCGTATTTCGCCTGCACGTCTTCTCCGTACGGCTGCTGTCCGAATGGCATGGTATGTGGCAGCTACTCTTGCTATGCGAGCAACCCGGCGACATTCGCGGTTAGTGATACGGTGACGACTACTAATTCGAAAGGAGACACGATCACGACGGTAGTCACGAGCACGACAGTTATCACGCCAGGCCCGGACTCGTCAGCTACATCCGCCACTATCGCAGCCGTACCGAAACTAGTTGCCAGCACCGTCTCCAAGTTACCATCCATCGAGACTGATACCAGCAGCAGTAGCAGTAGCGGCGGGGGCGGTGGCCTCACTCCATCCCAGATCGGTGGCATAATAGGGGGTGCTGTCGCTTTGCTTGTCGTCATAGTCGCAATTGCAGCAGTCGTCATCTGGCAACTCAAGCGCACTGAAAGGGCTACTAAAGCGGCCTCCGGATCCAGGCACGAATCCTCCAGCGGCCAGCCTCGCTCGCAGAAGTCGGGTTTCGGGCAACCTTCGATCTCGGAAGTAGATGGCCAGGATTCAATCGCTCGAGCCCGAAACGCGCACTTACGATCCCTATCCGACGACTCTACCGTCGGTGAGCGATCGCCATCCCAAACACCTAATCTCTACGGCTCCAACACGTCGTCGACGCCTCCCGCCTGGCAGGGATACTTCACGCGGCTACCTCCCTCCGACTCTTCCGACGGCCGTCAGTCGAGCTTGGATTCTTACGCGCGCCACGATAACGGCACCTACCCGCAACGAGTCAGTGTCGAATCCCAAGGAACACATACACACAGGCGCCAGACCAGCAACGCCAGCGAGCTCGACGGCAGCGCCAATAGCGTTTCGGAGCTGGACGCCAACGAGGCCAACGACCCGGCGCGACAACGGTCCAGCAGCATCACGCGAACCCCCGTCTCCCACGTCAGGCGGACGAGCGACCCTTCCGGCTCCTCGCGAGGCGCGCGCGGCGAAAACAGCACGGCAATAGGGAACCCTCTCGGGACGCTTTCCGAAGTAAACGAGCTGCACGGCTATTACGGGTCTCCGGATCTCGCGGTCGGACAGACGGCCGCGAAGTTGTATCAGCAGAACGCGTCCGTGAATTCGTTACCGAGACAGAGTGCTCCAGGAGGGTCTTAGTTATTGCGACGTATCGTACGGGCCAAGGCCAAGGTCTCGTATTCGTTTCAACGTTTCAATGACGGCGTCATCAATACGCATACCTATAGGATCGATACTCGAATACTCGGATACTCGGGGGTAGTTTCACCGACTTGGTGTGTTGTAAAACAAGGGAGGAGGGGAAGGATTATGCCGAGGACACGCATGGTCTCTGCTTTCTGTAGCAAGGAATTTGGATGGCGTTTTATTGGGTATACCTTAGACATCCAGGTATGTACCTAGGCACTCACTCATCGTTCCAGGTATCTACATCTACCTTGGTAGGCACACGCGCGATTGTTCTTTTCAGCCTTGTACTAATATGAGTTGTGGCAGAAGAGAACATTAGCCCGAGTTAACGAGTTGGTTTAGCTACGGTTCGGGAGTTTGCAATAGCATGGCGCACATCGAGTTTGCGTTTCGTCGATGATACCTTCGCTCATTGTGGGTGGACTCGTTTAGTTTCGATTTGGTGCTTCAACATGCTTTACATACCTACCTGCTCACCTAGGTACCTAGTTAGTAATGATCAATTTTAATGCATTTACAATTCGAATTCTACCCGTAGAAGTCATAGTAAGTTAGGAGCCAGAATAGAGATTGTAGACGTAGCTCTCATTACATCTTAAAAGCTATCAGAATCTCTTGAGGTGAACAAGAGCATGACGCTAGTACGCACGCACGCACGCAAGCTAACATTTCCATCCCCTCCCCTCCCCTATTGCTAGATCGCTCGTGTCCTCGTATATCCCGGGTATTCGTTCAACATCAAATTTGCTTCTTTTCTTTTCTTTTCTTTTCATTTTTTTCTTTCTTTCTTTCCATACATCCTCAACTCGAGTAAACCCCAACCTACGACTCGATCTCGGCCTTAACGGCCTTCTCGTCGCTAATCACGCCCGCCTCGCCGTTCTCCTCGTCGTCGGCGTGGCGGGTCAGCCCGACCTCGGTGGTGGAGAAGGCGTCGGCGGGGTCGCGGTAGGCGGGCACGAAGTTGACGGCGATGGCGTACGACGAGGCCAGGACGAAGAAGCACAGCGGCACGACCATGGCGAAGGCGGTGTTGCGCGCGTCGGCGGCGACGCCGGTCAGGGGGGGCACGGCGGCGCCGCCCATGACGCCGGCGACGATCCAGCCGGACCCGCGCTTGGTGTGGCGGCCGAGCCCGCGCATGCCGAGGGCGATGATGGTCGGGAAGCAGATGGACTCGAAGAACAGCGTCACGTACAGCATGGACATGCCGGTCCAGCCGCGCTGCGTGATGGACGGCGCGATGAAGACGATGCACATGATCAGGAAGAGGAGGAACACCTTCCGCGCGCGCACGTACCGCATTATGAACGAGCCGAAGAAGCGGCCGGCGGCGAAGCCTCCCTGCGCGCCCGCCAGCAGCTGCGCGGCCTTGGAGTCGTCGGCCGTGGGCTGCGTGTCGCGGATGTAGTTTATGAAGTAGCTGGCGATCGCGATCTGCGCGCCCGTGTAGCAGAACTGCGCGAACGCGGCGTGGAATAGGCGATACTGCTTCCAGAACGGCTTGTCGTCGGCATTAGCGTGCGTCTCAGTCGCCTGGAAGGCCATGTCGGCGTCGGTGATCTCGGGAATTTCGGAGAGGAAGAATACGAAAGCGAGGACGAAGACGAAGATGGCGATGGCGATGTATACCCATTGCACATTCTTGAGCGCCGTCGCGTCGTCGAAGGCGAAGAAGACGTACGAGCCTAGCACGGGGGCCACGACAGTGCCGATTCCGTTGAAGGCTTGAGATATGTTGATGCGGATTTCAGCATATCGGGGCGGCCCGCAGACTTGTTGCTTATGTTAGCATCGGCTTCATCCGGACGAATTGGATGTGACCTACCGGTGATGTACGGGTTCGCCGCAGTTTCTAGGGATCCGAGACCGTTGCCGATGATGAAAATGGCCATGCAAAATCCGGCGAAGGACTTTGCCAGAATGCACGGGAAGGCAACCAATGCTCCAATGCCTATGATGTCTCTAGTTAGCGGAAGCTGCTCTACACTTTGATGAGCGAACCTCGATGAGCGAACGCGACATACCGTATAAGCAGAGACCCCATATGAACGTAGCTCGGTAACCATAGTGGCGCAAGATCCAATTGGCGTGACCGAGAGAGGCGAGAGGATAAGCACTGTACAAGACATTTAGCAGGTGGTAACGCACGTGTTCCCAAGGCTAGACATACCCGAAATATGCGGCTTGGAGACCGGAAGATCGCGACTTGGTGATGTTAAGCGTATTTTGGAAATGCTTATTTAACGTGTCGAGCAGACCTTGGCACTGTTAGCTCGGCATTGACTCGCCGTTGACTACCTAGCCATGGAATATAGCCGGCAGCCTTGGAGTGTTGTTGTTACGCACCATAACTGAAACCCCAGAGGAAGAAAAGAATGGTAACGAGACAGATGGGATATAGCGACTCTCTCAAAGTGAGCTCGGCAGCCTTGGTGCGCTGGTTGTCCTTCGCCCTGAGGGACCTTCTCTTGATAAATTCCTTGAAGCCCATCTTGCCAGCTGAGAATATCCGAAGCCTAACAAACAATATTTCAAAAGGCCTTTCGCGGTCGCGGTGTCACCTACAATGAACGGTGTGACGAGTCTGGAACTTGGGCGTGTAAATGGCGGGAAGGATCCTGCTATTTAATTAGACGGTAATGTCGATATAAATGTACCTATTCCTTCTACGCCACCGCATGGTCACCCCTTGGCCGCTGCGGTTGAACGGCTGTATCACCTACTTTCGTACCTACCTACCTACCTACCTACCTACCTACTCACCAGCATTCCTTGCAGTCCCTGACAACATCCCAACCACGTTCGCCAAGGATTCTAGGATATCTGGGGTCTAAGATGTGGGGTGAATCTTGAACTTGGAGATTTGCGGAGTGTGGAGAGACCGCAATTAGCCCGAGGACCGAGTCTCTTCGCGGTCTAGCAGCTTGACAGAACGGTACTTAGGACCACTTAGGCTGGAAAACAGAATGAAAAATCCGTCATAATGGCAATGGACCCAGCAGATCCTCCGTGACCGTCGTACACCTCATTGGTCGACGATCCGGCCGTGTCTCATGCCGTACGACCTTATATTCCTTGTATCCCTGACCGTTCGATTTCGACTTGGAAGGATTCGGCGGAAATGTACCTTCGCGGAGAAGCTAACGGCACTGATGACCAAGTATCCCGGTAGTCTATAGGTAGTCTATAGGTAGTCTATAGGCAGTCTATAGGCAGGTATCTAGCGTGCCGGTAAACGTGAACGTATTCTGTAATACGTACGTGCGCTTCCCAGATATGTGCCTTGCATCTCTGGAGTCACTTCCTGTCGTGAATGTGTAATATTCAGACGATGCTTCCGTTGGCATTAGTTTCGCTCTAGGTCAATCTTTTTGGTAAAACTAGCTCATATATCATCCCATTCGTAGAAGGAGGCAAACGTGACGCCGGAGAAATCCGCGAGCCTGTTGCCAGCACAGCATTCGGTAGGAAACTATACCAATGACGCGGCTTGGCGGTTATCCTGACAAGCTTCACATTACTTACATAGAATGTTCTGTCGATCACGAAGGTCTGGAAGCTTAGATCATGGAAGCTTAGACCATCCTGGAGACTGGAGATGCTGAGGGGTTTATCGACCCCGAACAGACCCCAAATACAACCCCACCGAAGTGCGAAGATACTGGAGATGCGGAATTTCCCATCGCCCACCTGCCCGCGAGCTGTTGTGGGGAGGGTATTCGGACTCGAAAACTGTATCATCTTGCTTGAATTACATCATTGAGATGAAGCAGGAATCCACCCTCGATACTATATGTGGTAATGGAAAATTGGAGAGGCCCCGCAAAGTTGGGGAAGTCGTAGCAGGACGACGAACTCGTCAGGCTTGCTCAAGAGTCTGTTGTCTATCTCTATATCATAAGGTAGATGATGGAGTCGAAGGCAGAATTATATACTTTAGTAAGCGAAATCTTGAGTTATCGCCTTTCGTCGATGAGCTTCGAAGAAAAACGGCCCCTTGCATAGGTAGTGGGTAGGTGTACCCAATGCATTTTAGCCAGCCAAGACACGGCTGGGCATTGTCTCGGAGGGTCAGGGCTCGTAGAAGATATCAGGTATCTTCAATTGGATTAAGTTCAATATGATAAAAGGCCACGGATACCTTGAAGCTGTAATGATGATGCTTTGTGGTATGAGGTGAAGTCGTGAAAAATGAACTTTGCTAAGGTGAAGTGGATATAGTGGATATACGATTACTTAATCATAATATGCGATGGTATCGCTATAACGGAGCCCCTCTTCCCCCTAATCGTCTTCCCCTTTCACTAAACTAGCCGCCAACCTAAAGATATCTACTAGCCTGGGGACAGTTCGTCATAGGCGCTAAGAATTCAATTCACATTCTACCTAAAAGGAGACTAAGCAGTCACGGGGTTCATCGTCGCAATATTTTCTCCATACAACTAGTACTACAACTGTACTATGCAACGGGGACAGTCCCGGACAGTCCCTCGATCAATCCACAGCCGGGGCGAAATATGGGTTGCTCAACTTGAAATCGGTCCGGCTTGAACTCTTGTGTTTCGAACTAACCTGCTAACGTCGAGCGACGGTCTGGACCTTAATCTGCCGCAGAAATCTTCATGGCGTCAGTTGTAATTGTTGCAATTGCTGTAATTGTAATTGTCGACATCAAAATCTACCATCTCCCTGCGCACTTGATTCTGGCCTGTTCGCTCTCAAAGGCCTAATATGGCACGTCACTGTACGGACACTCGAAGTTGGTGTAGCCGTAGCAGCTTAAGAACCCGTTCTTGGCGAATAGGAGATCATCTTTCGCGAAGGAAAGTCAGCTTTTGCGTCTAAGATCTTTCAAACATCCCCCGACCTGCCCGACCTGCTCGACCGGACGTACCAAGTTGAACGGCAGCCTCCTGCGTCCCTCCACCGAGATTCTCGCCTCTTCCGCAGGTACAGGCTAACATGTTCGAACCGTGGGCCGAGTAGAGGACACAGCTGCTGCAAGAGCTAAGGAAGTTACCCATCTTCTGCGCTCGTATGTTTCCTCCATCGTTGATGTAGCACCTTCGTCCGGGAGTATTCGTTAGTCACCTACCTACCTGCATACCTAAGTAGATAGATATATCGTACTAGATATATACCTAGGTACCTAGGTAATGTGTGTGTAAATGCGGACGCGCTTGACTTACATGCTGAGATCTAGGAAGGAACAGCGCGATGCGTGAGGGTCTTTATACAGACCACCGCAAACTCCCCGGAGGTAGTAGATGCCCGGTCTTATCTGAGAGTTTACTAGCCCTAAGCTATTGCTATCGCATTGGAGACGGATGTCCTTGATGGGAATACCGTCGCCGATGCCATGAGAGCTGGTGGTTGAATTTCTAGACACAATATCGTTTCGATGAACCCCGATCGCCGTTGATACCTTGGAACCAACGGACATGGAGAGAAGGACGAACAATATGGCAGTGGCTCGCATCTTGAATTTGCGGGTAGAATCCAGCAAGAGAGTAAATGTCAAGGTTGAGGATTTGCGGTTATTGGTGTAGCGATGACGTTGAAAGATCAGATGTTGAAATTACCTTAGGTGCCTACCCAGTAGCATATGTATACCTACGTGTTTGATGTCACAGGTTTATGAGAGGTAGGAACAACAGCAGCATGTGGTTGCTTCACCTTTAATCACATACACATTGTACCTGTGTGGCCATCTCAGCTTATGTAATTATTATATTGAAGTAATTAATTCGCCGTCACCTTTTAATTGACTCATTCATACTCTGGAATAGGTACGTTCGGGAAGAGGGCATCATAGCCCATGTAACTACCTACCTATGCACTTTAATTAGTCGAAGTCCTATGTCGTTGAGCTATGGGAATAACAACTGGATAAGATATTGGTAGTAACCGAGCTGATCAAGTTCTACACTTTGATATACATACCTAGCCATGCAGGTGAGGTGTCCATGGCTACCCCCGGATTGCTTTAATAAGCCGTGCCAATATGAAGGACCTATATGGACATTATTTGAGACACTATCTACTATAAGCTAGATGGCTTTATTAGAAAATAATCTTTCATTAGTCATCCAACCATGAAGTGACTATGTAGGTATGGGTTTGTTCAGGTTACCTATCGGCTGTGTTAATAATAAGGCTAGAAGCGCCGGGCTGATATCTGCTTATCCTTTGATAGAGCACTAGACAGCCGCTTGGATATGGAGTCGAGTCGCGGGGGAAGCCCTCCTGTCTATTACATTTAGGTAGGTACCTATGTAGTGGTGTATTTAGAGACCGCCTGAGACTGTCTCTGATTACCTGAAGTCACACCTTTGGATATTTCGGGTTATGTGACTCTTGAAGGTCTGTAGCTTCTGACTTGATTGTGGCATGCGCCGGAGTTTAACGGTGATAAGGTCGAGTTAGATACAGCCATTGCAACTTAACTTGACTCATTGGCGGTCCTAAATGAATGGCGCCATTCCAGTAGGATTTGCTTGAGGTAAATCTTGTCAGAATTTTCTTAAGGACGTCCGAAATGGATGGGACAGTTGAAGGTTGACATAGATCTATTAATAAAATTTCGGGATGAGGGTGTAGATGATAAGAACTTTTCAGCCACGTCGCGGTTAAATGGGATTTAGCATGTGCTTCCTTTCCCTATCGTCAGTGGTCGAATCCACTAGGTGGTGAGGCTTGGTGACTCCAGGGCTATCAATCGAGTATGAGATGTGGCTTAGGCGGACTTACCGGCGAATCAGCACCCGAAAAATTCCATCTTTGCCCTTTTTTCTGTTGCCGGATCCACTTTTCCCGCCATCTTCCGACGAAATTGATAATTGTTAATTTTTTTTAGTTGGCGCCGAAACGTGAACAGCTTCTTTCCTACTCCTTCAACACTTCCTAAAAAGCCTCAAAGCTTCGCCATTCCCCCACCAAGATATCGTCAATTGGGTATCCTCTGTGAACGACTTGAATCTTTCGTCGTTGCTTTTATAAATCTCCACTCATCCTAATTGTTTTATTTCTATTATCCTTTATCCCCACCTAGCATTCAAGATGGCTGCAGCAGCACCCGCCGAAAAGGCCGCCCCTCAACTTAGCGGTGTCTCCCTCTACTCCAGATTCGCCCTCGCCGGTGCCGTCTGCTGTTCCGTAACCCACGGTGGTCTTACTCCCATCGACGTGTAGGTGTTCAAGTCTCTTTTCGGCAATCTCATGCGCCAACAAGCGCTCGCACCTCGCACCGAACTAGTGGCATTTTGCGGGTCGAATTTATCGAATTTATCGAATTTATCGGATATTTATATTCGGTTTTCCTTACCTATATATATATGCGCCGGCATCGAATCATTAGTACCTCGACTAATATGAACTGCGTATAGCGTCAAGACCAAGATCCAGCTCGACCCTGTTACCTACAACCGAGGTCTTCTCGGTGGCATCCGTCAGGTCGTCGCCAACGAGGGTGCCGGTGCCCTTCTGACCGGTGCCGGCCCTACCTTCGCCGGTTACTTCCTACAAGGCGCTTTCAAATTCGGCGGATATGAGTTCTTCAAGCAGCAGTCCATCAACTTGATCGGTCTCGAGAATGCCTCGCAATATCGAACAGGTGTCTACCTCGTCTCTTCCGCCTTCGCCGAGTTCTTCGCCGATATTGCTCTCTGCCCTCTCGAGGCTACCCGCATCCGTCTCGTCTCCGAGCCCACGTACGCCAGCGGCCTCGTGAGCGGTTTCAGCAAGATCCTGAAGCAGGAGGGTGCCGGCGCCTTCTACGCCGGCTTCGGTCCTATCCTCTTCAAGCAGTAAGCACAGCTCGCGTAGACCTAATTTAAAGACCTCCCGTGGGATGTTGACTTTTCGTAGGGTTCCTTACACCATGGCCAAGTTCGTCGTCTACGAGAAGGTTGCCGAGATCGTCTACCGATCATACCCCAAGAACGAGATGTCTAACGGTATGCAAACTACCGTCAACCTGGGATCTGGTTTGATTGCCGGTTTCGCCGCCGCTCTCGTGTCTCAGCCCGCCGACACCATGCTTTCCAAGATCAACAAGACCAAGGGTCTGCCCGGTGAGAGCACCACCAGCCGCCTCATCAAGATCGCCAAGGAACTCGGTCTCCGCGGATCTTACACCGGTATCGGTGCCCGTCTCTTCATGGTCGGTACTCTGACCGCCGGTCAATTCGCCATCTACGGTGGTACGTATCGCCCTCACGCTCAAGATTATGAATGCCAGAAAGCTGCTAATATGTTCTTATAGATATCAAGAAGGCCCTTGGTGCCACCGGCGGCGTAGAGATTTCGAAATAGACGGTTCTCGACCTCGATAGACGATGGATATAATGAATAAATGGACGATACTACCTTAATGCATGGACCATTCACCATATAATGATTTGTGCATTTTGGGGGCGGCGTCGTCGTTTTTCACGTCTGGCAGCTTGGCGTTGATTCCCGGTAAAAGCTGCTTTTCCTTTTCTTTTTGCATTAGACTAGATGGTACCGGACTGGACTTGCAGGCTTCTCTTAAGGGTGTCATCTGTAGTGAGGTTTTGGGGATGCCTCAAGCTTCAGATCCGGCCAGTCGTAGATGCATAGAGCATAGACGGGATGCATCTAGAAGCATAAGACGATACTTCCTGATGGAGGTTGTATGATAGACTAGTTCATATTGTTCAAGTTTTCGTCTAGAAACACCACACCACTCCTCTTTACTACGGTCGGGTTTATGTATAGTAATGACAAACGTATGATTGCAATGCATAGTCGTAAGGTTGTCAGAGGTGTCAGGTGTCAGGTGTCAGGTGTTAGATGTGTTAGAGGTGTTTAATGAGGATGTCAGACGAATATCAAGCCGTGAGCCGCTGTAGTTGCATAATAGGGGTAAGACGATTGGTCGAGCTTACGTAACACTGCATATCTGACATATCTGATTTAACCCTTGTACATTTCTAGGTGTGCTATTTTAGGTAATAAGATCTGTAGATCTAATGCCTCGGCTTTTGACCTGGATCTCCGCATTGTTTGTACGTCCTTGCATGGAAACTGTCCGGGCCAACAGCTCAGGGGACCTCGGAGGATGGCCAGCTGCGAAGTTGATACAACATCGACTTCACCAGGGCAGGGGATGAAAGATATGCGAATCTTGTCGCATCAATGTCCAATCCCTTCGCTATTAGCTACATAGGTAGATAATAAGAACGGAAATAGCTACAGAAACAGCTATAGAAGCAGCTACGGAATATATATTGCTAATTGTTATCAACCATACCATGTCCGACGCAGCGCAACGAAGAGTCCAGGCTCTGGGAAACCAGATTTCCCCGCCGAATTCCACCTCGTCCTCATCCCTTTCCTCCTCGGAAATCCCCGAGATCAAGAAGATCGCCGGCAAATCCGCGGGTCCGCGAGTTGAAGGCAAGGTGGTCATCGTTACGGGGGCGAACTCGCTGCTGGGGATCGGGCGGGCGAGCGCGCATCAGTTCGCCGAGAACGGCGCGAAGGCCGTGTATATCTGCGACTTCGACGACACGTACCTCGCGGCGCACAAGAAGGAAATCGAGACGCTGTACCCCGGGGTCGACGTGCACGTGCGACAATTCGACGCCGCGGACGAGAAGGCCGTGAAGGCGGTCGTGGATCACGCGCTGGATACATACGGAAGGTTAGACGTGTTCTTCGCGAACGCGGGGGTCGTTGGCCCGCATTCGCTATTCACAGATGTGGAAAAGGACGACTTTATGAAGGTGTTCGATACAAATGTCGCCAGGTCCGTCTTCTCCCTTTCCCCTCTATTTTCCCCTATATGAATTCCCCCTAGACATCCATAGTAAGAAAAAAAGAGAGAGAGAAAAAGAAAGTATCCTAACCCCAACCCCCCACGAACAGCGTATTCCTCGCAGCCAAACACGCCGCCCCCGCCATGTGCAAAACCTCGTCCTCGAAGCCCGCGTCGTCGGGTAGCATCATCGGCACGGCCTCCGTCGCGGGCCTGCGGTCCAACGCGGGCTCGACGCCGTACGCGGCCTCCAAGGCGGCCGTCATCTCGCTCGCCCAGACCCTCTCGTACCAGCTCTCCGGCACCGACGTCCGCGTCAACGCCATCTGCCCGGGCCTGATCGAGACGGGGATGACGGCGCCGACGTTCGAGGCCGCGCGCGCCCGCGGCACCCAGCGCAAGATCGGCCAGCTGAACCCGCTGAAGAGGGGCGCCGTCGCCGACGAGGTCGCACGTGTGGCCCTGTTCCTGGCGAGCGACGAGTCGAGCTATGTTAACGGCCAGGCTTGGGCTGTGGATGGCGGGTTAAGCGCTGGACATCCTTATGTGTTGGGTAAGATGGCTTAGGTGTTGAAATATCGAAATATGCCTACCTAGGTAACCACCTATACCTAAGGTATAGCTAGCGAGAAGTTGTATTTATATTCGCAGCATGTACCTAGGTACCTATATCAAGGCTATGGAGTATGTAGGTACCTATCTAATCTAAAACAATCGTAACAGTAAAGTTAGCATCAACTCTAGATCTCGTCCTTCGACAAGAATGCATTTGTATTATCCCGCTCGCACCAGTTCCAGCTTGCCATCCCAATGATCTGCCGTGCCCCTGGTTCGAATTCGGTACTCCTTGATGGCCGTGGCCACATCTCTGAATCGGGTAGAGCCTTTCGCCGCCTCTCGGATGGCATTATTCCTAGGCATGATCATAGCATCCCACGCCGCGTAGAATATGTAAGTCAGCGGCGGCACTCCGGCAGCGACGTGGTTTGGAGTCGCGGGCCCGATATCAGTGCGGAGGTTCTGGTCTTGCAGGTTCCACATGTACTCGTTAACCGCGGCGTGTGGTGTGATGACTCCTGGTCCGATCCATACAGGCGCGGAATAGACGTTGCCGGACCACGAGTGAGTCGCTTCGACGTACTGGGTCGTGTATTCGGCGTCGATATCTGAATAAGGGTACGACTTCAATCGACCTGAAGTCCACTGCGTGTATCCCTTGACGTCAGGAGTTGGATCGTGTGGTTTCATTTGAGATTTATTGTTTCTCGATGTGATTCCAAATGACACATCTTCGTCATCAAAGAAACCCGATGTATCCTGGCTGAAATCATCGTCAGCTGGATCGAGGAGTTTGTCAAAGTCGACATCGCCGCTCGTCGAGATGACGTCTATTCTTTCGGAGAACTCAGGCTCCAACTCGAGTCGTATATGTCGAAGGCCCCTCAAAACCGAGGAACCGCGCCCGCGGAATAACGCCCCCGCGTCTCTGATAGCTTTCTGCTGCGCCGATGCAAGACGTAGAAACTGAATTAGCTGATCGATTACCGGACCTATCGATCGGGCCGGAATTTTCGCGAGCGTTAATGAATTGATGCGCGGGTTCGTATCAGGCGTAAAAGCTAAGGGATAAGAACGTTGGATATTGCGAAACAGATATTCTTCCGCAAGCCGCGCAGCAGACGCGGAAGAATACCCTTCGATGGAAACGGATGGGACTTGGGTCACGAGGGAATGGTGGACTCGCAGTGACCGGATTGCTGACGAGATAAGTGGCCGGAATAGTGGCGCGGAGCCCGGGAAACCCAGGATCTTCACACCTTTCGAGTTGATTAGAGCAGTGCATAGGCATGAATCGCACTCGAAGTGTTCTAGCCGCCCACGAGACGTTCTGAGTAGCCTTTCAATACCTGATACGGTGAACTTGTTTCCGTTCAAGTATAGATGTGTCAATCCACCTTCTCGTAGTCCGGGCTGTCCTCTAAAACTATACCTCTTAGCTGTGGTCGACATTGCCTCGTCAAGCAACGACTCCTTCGCCGCATTCGCGTCATCGCGCCTAAGCGGACAAAGGCCATCAAGACGAACGGCCTGCCATTCCTGAAGCTCTGTCTCGTCAGCTCTTTGAGAGTAAAATGGAGAATCGGCGAGGTATCTCTCCAGGTTGTGTTGGCGGCAACTGTATTCTGATTCTACAATGAATTGGAAAGGCCCGTACTTTCGGCTCCCAATGTTCTTCGGCTGTATCAATTTCCCTTCCTTTTCAAAGTGCACATCTGTGTGAAGGGTGAAGAGGGAAACGCAACGTTCGACAATTTCGTCGAGAATTTCATCTCCTAACTTGTTATAGCTCAGGTCAAGGCTCCATAGCTGGCGATGGAAAGTCTGGAATAATAGGCTAGCAGTTAAATTATCCATCTCCCGACCCGCCACTCTCAATACGCGGAGTTCGGGTAATGATCTGGGGTTGAGAGATGACTGAACTGCAGTTCTAACAGACCCGGGTATAAAGGAAATGTCCAAATATACAAGACCCCCGAATAACCCAGAATTAAAGAGCTTTGGCGTGAGTTCATGGCGGCAGCGAGCTAGATCAAGCAACTGTAGGGACTCGGACGTGCTGGTGGCAGTAGCTAAAGACTCTGGATTGAGTTCTGGATGCCCGTCCACCAGTAGGCATATAAGTCCCGGAAATAGTTGAGGCAGCTGCTTAAAACTTTCTGAGATGGCTCGCTCGCTTGCTTCTGAGGAGTAGAGACCAGATGCCCGCGATGCGAAACTCCGAAAGTCCAAAGAGCGAACATAAGATCTAGTTTTAAGTCTAGCAGACTTAATATGCTTATTTATAAATCGACGATACCAAGCTAGATCTAGATATCTCAGTCAGCATGACATAGGTAGAGCTAGGATCCTAGGTAGGTATAGCAGGGCAAGGGGTTATGCATGCAGTGCGTGTAAGTGCCAATGAAGGAAGATAGGCAGGACTTGCAGGGCGTGCAGGAAGTAGTGATATTGTAGGTAGGTAGTTTGGAGGGTTTAAAGCTTACCATCGTTCGGATGTAGTCCGAGCCGTCTGATCGTCACCAACGGATCTTGCCAAAGGCGGGGCGCGAACCGGCAATAGAACCGGTGATCGACCAGACAGCACCGGGACCAGTAAATTACCGGAATGTATTCGGCCACCAGATCCAGCCAGTCCGGACTACTTATCGCATCTTCATATGACGGAAGTATCTCCATACCTACTACCTAATAATAATCGCATATCTCGGATCTAATAAACCATTTCGAAATACGTTCGTTCCAGACTTCTCCAATAATCCAATAAACATAAATAGTTGAAGAGAGCAAGATTGGATGGTGGTGGGTGGCGTATCATGTCTCAGTCACTTATTTCCCGATTAGGGACGAGGTGGGTTATTTGTCATTCTTCATCTTGCACCGCCACAACGCCAGCACATTGGTATTTACCCCGTAGGTAGGTAGGAATATATTTACGTGATGTTCTTTCTACATCAAATTTCCATATTACGATGGCCTGCGCAATTGTAATGATTACTAGGAATGAACCTAGATTCTATATGCTACATCTATTTTATCACAGTAAAAGGGGGGATGTGCAGGACATGGCCTCGTGATGCAAAAAATTCAAGCGATTGATCAATGAGGCAATGAGTAGGTATTCAGTGTTCGGAACCACTACACGCCAATCCACCAGTGTACACGCACTGCCAAGCCAACTAAATCAATTCAATTACACGGCCCCATTTTTAAATTTAGTCATCCACTGCACTTGAGGCTATCGTGCGTGTAGTTGGTGTAGTGGGTGTATTAACTGTGGAGTTGTAGTGGGTACAGAGCCCCTTTGTTGGTAGCTGTTAGTGTTCACTGCTAAATTAGGTTGTTTCACTAACAGATACCATCAGATACCTTCTGTGGCAATTATTGTGGCAACTATTGTGGCAAGTAAATATATGTGGCGTTCGTACGAAAGCTTTGATCAGCGTTGAAATTACTACCTATTGAATTATCTCAGGTCTTGCCGTCATGGCTACGGGCTGGGGTGGTGAAAGGGCTAGATCCCTTTTTTTACCTTTATTCAGACGAGCTGGAAGACGGCAAGGTCGAACGTATGAGCGACGACGAGCTCGCGGAGTGGACCAAAGGGGGGTTAGCGACAACGTAAGTGGGAATAGCTTCACCCAAAAATAGTTTTACTAATACGAAATAGTGGGTCAGGTGTAATACACCTAACCAATTCAACTACACTGAGCGTTTTATAAAACCCACTACACCCACTACACTGAAGATTTCGTGATTATGTCATACACCAACTACACGAAGGGTCTCAGTGTAGTTGGTGTAGTGGTTCCGAGCACTGTAGGTATTATCTCAAGTTAACCCGTATGGTCATGATCGTTTCTTCCCGATTCACTCTCATCTTGGTAAACTACTTGCTGTGATATCGTCGCTATGATGCCGATGAGAAGTGTTACACATGATATCGCTTCATCTGTCAGCACTCGAACTTTCTATTGGCAAAGGAATATACGAACCCCAGACTTTTTCTATTGAATTTTTGTATATCTCGATAATCTTGGCTTGTTCAGCAGAGGGGATGTTGCGGATCGAATCTAGGCTTTCTAAAGCTTTGGATATAACCTATTGTAATGTTAGGGATTTGATATAGGGTGGGTGAGGGTCCGGCATTTTCGATTACCTCCTCGGAGTTTGGCATGCCAGCTAACTCGCGATACAGGCCTCGCTTAAGGAAGTTTTGGGTCAAGGCTAAGGAAACTCCGACGCCAACATCCCCAGCAAATGCAACAACCACATTGAAGGTGGCTAGGAATGATGCTTGTTCTTTTTAACTATCAGCATTAAAGGCAAACTTATATCTTTTACTAGGTACCTAGATAGGTAGGTAGGTACCTAATGCAAACTTGGAAGAGATCAAACGTATCACGTACCTTTCTTCTCTACCGTAGCAAACAAGGACACGATAAGAGAACTTTCGAACACTCCGAGGCTCAATCCGACAAGCAACAGATACGGAGCCGCCGCGGGCTTCTCGAGAGCTACGAGATATTCTTAGCAACTCCTATACTCTAAACAGGCATGTACTATACATAGGTAGGTAGGTACCTGTGCAGTAAATGTTGTGCCTTACGTATCGTTCCAGTTGTGGCCAACATGTATAGAATGAACCATATTATCATGTTCCACCGCAGCAAGGTCCAGGGGCTTCGGTATCGTTTGATGAGTAAACCGGCTAGAAAGGTTCCGAAGGGCCGTGAAAGAAATATGCACGATAGAGCCCAGTCGCCAAATGCGGATGGATTGTTGAACGATCGAGCTTCGATGTATACAGCCATGTTATAAGTGAGCTGCCTCTCCATGTTAGCGATCAGAGACTTCTAAAGCGTTTACAATAACTACCTAGTAGCTACCTAGGTAAATTACTTACCGCGTTGAGGGCATACACGACGAAGAAAGCGGTCGCAAAAAGAGCTAGGACGGCCGAATGATCTAGCAGTTTTCTAATCATAGAGGAGTTCGCCGAACGACGTGTGGTGACAAGTATCAATCCGCCAAGCGCTACGGGGGTGCATGCAAACAGCACTATCACGGCAGGGTGACTCCAGGGAAGCACAACTCCACCAAGGTTGAGAGCGAATAGGGGTAACGCGATCGTGACGAACAGAAGTATTATCTGTACGAAGTCGAGCCGAGGTTTTGGAGAGTCCCTGCTCTGGCTGCGAGAGGCCGTGAGAGAGCAAGAAGCCGCGGCAAGGCCACACAACATCACTATCGTCTCTATTCCGTATACCCTTCAGAAAATTCGTTAATGTAATTGACGACTTTTCGCAGGGTGTGTAAGTCAATGCCTACGCTTGCCAACTAGATGCATCAGCAATAGCAGATCCCAAGGGGCCACCGGAAACGTCACCGGCCATCTGGACGAAGATGAGTAAACTTCGCCAGAGGGCGAAGTCCTTTAACGGAACATTGTCTAAGTGCCCAGGCGAATTAGCTAAGCTACGACAAAAACTGGTATCAAGAGAAATTATACCATTTATTATGATAGTCACTACGAGCGATACCCCCGCACAGCCGGAACCGACGACGAGACGAGATAGCACTAAATGTATAAGTCGTGTACTTAGGGAACTACGACTTGTGGTCAATAACTACATTAAAACAATATGTCTGCGAAGGGCTTCAAACCATAGCAAGAAACCGACCGCCGTGAGACTTGCAGCAAGTAGGAACGCCCTCTTACGCCCTTGGTTGTTACTTAGATATGCGTACTAGGAAAAATCAACATGTCAGAGGACAAAGAAACTACCTAGGTAGGTACTGTTCACAAAGGCTGAAACTTGAGGGACGGCTTACGACGGGTTGCGAAGCGGTCTCAGTAATGGACCCAACCAGGATGATCCAGACCGCGTTGCTTAATTGATGTAGGTCGGAGGCTAAGAGAAAATGGTCAAGTGAGCAATATTATCGGTCATACGGGAGACCGTCCCCAAAACTCCGAGCAACTAACCGATTCTCTTGCTGTAGTTGGTCGAGAGGAATAGCAGATCAAAGTTGATGGTGAACATGCTAGACGATTTTTAGCTGAAGATCGTACGAAATCTTCGGCAGTTAGAGATTGTACGTACCACAATAGCGAGCTTGCCGCTGCTAGATACAGCATCCATTTCCTATGACGCATAACCGGCTTCGAAACATCCGTGGAAGCCACGGTTTCAAGGACCAGGGGTTCGTCGTCTGCCAATAAGCGGTCGCCAGAAAATCGACGTTCTAAATCGTCGTCGTGACGGTGGTCATCATCGTCGAGCCCTGCAGCGACAAGGGCAGAGGACGCCATTAGAAATCACCGAAAAAAGAAAAACCGTCTCTGAAGTGAAGTGGTGAGCAGTGAGTGGTGAGCAGTGAGTAGTGAGTGGTGAGTGGTGAATAGTGGTGAATAGTGAGTAGTGAATAGTGAGTGGTGAATGGTGAGTGGTGGTGGTGCTGAGTGGTAAGTGGTAAGGTGTTTTTGACGATGACACTTGATATTCCTGACGTTCCTGATATTCCTGCCACGTAGGTCAATGCTAAGATCGATAGTTTGATGGGAAAAGAAATTCTCACGATGTCACAGGAATCAGGATGAGGAGATTCGGATAGCCGAAATAAGACGTTGGGGGGTTTTTCGCGTCGGACGGATGAATCCCACGCAACCTTGGAAGCTTGGGACCCTTGAACAGTGACTCTTACTCTAAGAGCCTCAGGGTGGTGTGGGGGCGGATGTCCACGGGTCGGCACGGGTCGAAACGGGGAGGGTTCGAATGGCGTGGGATTGGTGGTGCTTCCTAAGCTCGAATCCCATCAGGCTATGTAGCATATGTGGCCTACCCCCTATTACCTAGATACATATGGTGTAACCTACCCTGTTTGTTAAGGATTGGCAAGTAGAAAACCTTCAACTCGTCCAGAGTGTGTCAACATGCCAATAGGATTACATAACTACATCTAACATGATAGCGAACTACTGCCCGCGAGTGGAGTTCTGCATATGCTAAGATACCAAATAAAAACCGATATCACCCTACCAGAAACTGACGCTAAGCCTCAGATGAATTGATTTCGGCCCTCCGTCTCTTGAAATATTCCGGTGTGTCTATGAACCTCGTCGTCTGCCAGGGAGGTGTTGGAGTTTTCTGCGTCAGAGGCGGAAGGATTTCGCTTCGACTGGCTAAACATCCTCACGGCTGACAATCCCGCTTACGTATCGAGAGCCCTAAGGCCGTCCGGAGTCATTCGATCAGTGACCTCTAGAGATATCGGTATCCCGACATTACCCGGCTAACTTGGCCAAAGATGTTTCGTCTTCGAGTCCGTGAGGCATCGCTGGATAGGGCTCCCACGTATCATTGGCGCCCGCACCGTCGCACTACTGTATGAGGGTGTGGGCGGCGCTGGGAACGGTTCAGAGCCTCATCGGTGCTATCGTGGGTTCCTCACGGGGGAGTCGGACATAAAATGGTTGGAGCTGGACGGAATTCTTCGAGCTTGTGTCGTGCGGAAATTATCTACCTGGGAAATATATTGGAGTGGCATCGACAGATGGCACTTTGTTAGGTTAATCTTACCCCTGAACTATCGTCATGGCAGCCACTCCGTTATCGTATTATCCTCCCGAGGATCAGCTCGCGGCCCGTATCAAATCTTTTGAATCCGGTGCCTCGTTCGCGGCTGATCGTATCAGCCCTAGGGAGGATGGGAGGCTGCCACGTTCTTTGGAGTCTCCCCTAGCCTGGTCTCGCCAAGACATCGAGAGAGACATGAACCAGTGCATACTGAAGCTTTCGGACACCGATATCACTTCTCTCGAAAAGGCTGCGAAGGCCTTCGAAGGTTTGTGATACGAAATCCTTACCAATAATTTATTTCCCTGGGCAGACTCTCGGATATAGAATACCTGAATACCTAGCCTACCTCCTAGGTAGAATACCTTAGGTACTTACCTATGCATTTGCTTACCAAGATAAACAGACCAATCTATTGCTCTCTCCGACATATCTACCGAAAACTTTGCCCTTCCTCGCGAGCTCAGAGAATCTCTTCGAAAGGTCTCTGACCAATGCTATTATGGTCGAGGATTTACCGTCGTCCAAGGACTCGAACCTGATAAATATAGTCCGGAGTGGAATGTGATTCTTTACGCCGGCATCGCAGCTCACGTAGCCCCCCAACATGGGCTCTTGGATAAGAACCGTCGTAAGGTCCTTTGTAAGTACTATACCGTCGTTCTCATATATTTTTATCTTGGCTGAATTTGGACCTAGGTCACGTCGTCAACGCGGCCAGCGCAGCTTCTCCTACAGAGGCAGCTCAGAAATCCCCCGGCTTTACGAACGGGCCTCTAGTGAGTTTTCTTCTCTTCCCTGCTATCGAGAGGGGTCGTAGAGTGACCTAATATAATCGAGGCTTTCCATACCGACAACTGCGAGATCCTAGCCCTTTACGCCTTGGATGTTGCCACGACGGGAGGTCAGACGTTCGTCTCGAGCTCTTACCAGCTGTTCAACGAGCTCGCCCAGTCGAGGCCGGAGGTATTGGAAACGCTTTCGGATCATTGGGTTCTTGACACGTAAGCACGAAAAATTTAATATTACGACCCCTATTAATGACGGAGTGCTAAAGCCTAAAATCGAGAAAAGATTCAAGGATTATAGCCAGTTCCCTCCCGTGACGCGGCCTATGCTCCACGTTTCTGACACCGGAGATGTCATGTTCACATACTCTCGCTTCCCCATGGCTGGTTTCAAGGGGAAACAGCGCAACCCAAGCTTGGCACCCGTGAACGAAGCCCAGATCGCGGCCATGGACGCTGTCCAGTACGTGATGGCGAAGAACGCGGTCCCGCTGCCTTGGCAGAAGGGCGATATTGCTTTCATAAACGACATGGCAATAATGCACGCGCGATCTTCATTTACGGAGAGCGGACAAGGGCTCCAGCGACATCTGCTAAAGTTTTACCTTCGCGACCCGGCACAGAATTGGAAGATTCCGGAGAGCGCGCAGAAACAGTGGAATAATATATATGGTCCTAACACTCCCGAGGGGGGAAGAGATGAGGAATGGTGCATCAAATACGAAGCCGGACAAGAGAACGACTGGAATTCGAACGGATAATTCCGTCAAGACTAACCCCCCCCCCCTTCTCCTCGTACTAGGTTAAGGCCTCCACTCAGCTTCTATTCGTTGAATATGATTTCGGTTTGATTATTATTCTATATGTATAGCCTTGGATTTTGCTTATTTTCGTTTAACTACCTAGGTATTTACCTTGATTTTCACTTGCTGAGATGGAGAGTAGGAGTATGTTGACTGGAAGTTTTGTAACATTTATGAATGGCAATATGTATTAGTACACAAGAGCATACATAGGTACCTACATGTAGGTAGAACACACAGTCGTTATCGAGAGAGAGCCATATCAGCTTTTCCTCTAATAAGAGTCGAATTTGAGGAAGCAATACTAAGGACCTAGTCTATAGCCTGCATGTTTCTGATCCCCCCTAACTAACTATTGCAACCCCTCACCCCTACCCCTTTCACCCCTACACTTTCACCCTACATACCTAGTATACATAGTAAGGAAAGTTGGTGTTACATTAGTGAACAAGAGAAATCAAGGCACCTAACAGATAGCCTAGGTAGGTAGGTAGGTAGGTAGGTACATATTCAATAATTTCCTGCTCCAATCCCTACCATTTTATTAACCACCCTTAGGGTCTCCATCCGTGATGTGGAATCTTCCGGTTTGCTGGTCATTTTGGCTGAGTCTTTCAGTTATTGGGATATCCTCGAAGTCGGATAAATACCGTGTCAAAGGCGACCTATCATTAGTTTTGTCAAGGTATTTGTCGAGTGAGTAGCTGGCAGTGGTCGACCGGGACATATTGGTTGTCGTTGTCGAATGTGTCTTTCGTCGTTGACGGGTCTTACTAGTTCTAGTTCCACCATCGGCGGATTGAGACGTCGAGGCCATTCGAGGTTGTATTTACTGTTGGTATATGCGCTGAGAACAACTGGAGAACGCTGTGAAACTAATCAGTACTTAGGTAGGTATGCTGGTGATCGTCACATAGGTAGGTAGGTATGAAATATTGCAACCCACGCAAATGTTGCACTCCTATCGAGTTGGTCTATCGTTTGCTCTGTACCACGGTTTGCTCTCCCTTGGAATATTCGGGATAATATGTTTGAATATTACAGGCATGCCGTTTTCTTTGTACTAATTGAGGCTGAAATATTTCAGATCATTGCTAATCTCTAGCTACTCGTATTGCTAGGACCCTAAAATACTGGGTAGATGCATCATCGCCATCGTTTACGTTAATTTCGCTATAGCATGAGAATAGAATAGCCTATCCCCGAGACCATCAGGGTCCCATACCAACTTTTTCTCCTGCTGTAAATCATTCCGACTCCCTAATACGTTCCGACTTCCCAGATTAGCTGCTCAAGATTAGGCATTGTCGAAGTCGTATCCTCACCGATTTCTCAAATCAGGGAGGGAAAAGCCTTAGTCTTGCAGAGAGACTTTGTTCGGGTCACGAGATCGTCGTAGCCTGAGGGACATCCAACTACCGGACCTAAATACCGGGTCTTTTGCGTAGTATCTTCAATAATGCCTACGTCTCGATCGATATCAGCAGATCATTGGCCACCGAGAAAATGTGACAGAGATCTTAATTGGATTTAGAGACAAGGCTCTAGGGCTGTACATGTACGCTCCCACATTAGGAAAAGGGGTCTGTCGATAACGTGTCAGCAATAGTGGGCGCGGACATGGGATTAGCAGCGATATCGCAGATGAACCGCTGCGGGATTTATCTGGTTGTAATAGCGGCAGGGTCGCATCAGATTCCAACCACGCTGGACGAATGGATTGGGCAGTATTTACCACCACGAGCATAGAGAGCCGCAGACACTTTACTGTGCCTTGTTTTTCTAATCGACAATCGAATAACTAGGTACCTTAGGTTAGGTGGTAGGTAATAGGTTTGAACGTACTGTTGAAGCAAACCAACATCCACCCCTTACGACTACCTACTTACCTAGGTAGGTATATCTAATATTCGGTTTATGATCCGGTAAATACTAATTACCTAGGTAGGTAGGTACCTATCCATATTACCATGTCAGTGATAATCATCTTTAACATAAAAGAGGAGAAATTAATTGGGAAAAGGGGAAAAAAACCCGAAAAAAAACTAGGGTCTAAGAAAAAAGTCATAGTTAAGACATGATATTTATATTCATGTATTCACATGTATTAAGTAGGCGGTAGGTAGGTAAATGTAGGGAATTAAAATATCAGAATTCCACTACGCATTACTAGATAGCATAAATTCACTTTGATATAGTATAAACTAGGTACCTTGTATGACGTTTCTATGCTCTTGGCTGGGCGTTGGAAATTCGTCGTCAGCGTAATGCTCGATTCCAGATACGGGTATCGGAAAGAGGAACAGTCTGCACATGCCAGAGATGCAGAAAGGTATGAATATACCTAGACAGACACGTGGCACCGAGATTCAACCATTCGAGATATGATAGAATATCGGGTGCTTCGGCACTGTCACATCAAGAAGATTAGACCTTTCCCAAACAAGTGTCTAGGTCCAAAAACCTGCATATGTACCTAGGTAGGGACTCGGATTGTGGAGATGAGCGTGGTCCAAAATTTCCAACTGTTACATATGTTAACCTTGCGCGTGACCGCGCATGGCCGCGCATGACGAGCCGTCGCCGAAGAGGCAGAGGGCGACTATACCTATTTTTGCCCTAGGAAGAGGATGGAGCCGAGCAGGCGCAGAAGCCAGCTATTAGGAGGTGCCCCTTTCTCCTCGACCTGGGCAGTCTTCGGGTGAGTCATCGCCCAGAGCTCGAGCTTCTCTGCTTCGCCATCTACCTGTATGATGAACGAGCCACAGTCGGCGAAGCTAAGCTCTTCGTAGAGACATCTCCCCATGGGACTCGCTAGAACCGTAGTGCATATAGAACTCTGCGACGCGCGCTCTAGACCCCACCGACACAGCCTCGTTCCCGCACCTCTGCGCCGAAAAGCCGGGCGGGTGGCGAGCAGCCATAGGTGAATCTGGTTCTTGCCGTGCTCGCTAAAGTACAACTCGAAAGCTTCGCTCATCCGCTCCTTAAACTTCCTGAAGTGAGTCGGGTTCGCATCCTTCCGCCGGCATCGCTCTTTTGGGTCGTCGGGGATTCCAAGATCTAGGTATACGGGGTCAGCCATCGCTTCGCCGTGACGCCGGCCTCTCATAGCTTCGCGCTCTCGAGTTCTTCTTACCGCTTCCCCGGTGAGCTTTACTAATGGAGACGTCCCAGACGGACAGCGCAACAGCCTTATCGTCATTGTCACTCGCCGTGACGATAATTACTTCATACTTATCAGGTTGCTCGAGGTATTCTCTATATTCCTGCACTACCCATCTGCGATTGTCCTCTGGATATCTTTGTCTGTAAGGAAATCTATAGTCGAACTCTGGGTCGTCTGGGAATCCTTCCTGGGCTACGGTCGCGATATCTTCTAGATCGTCCGAGGTCGCTGCACGCACGGCCAATCGCGTATCGGGCGGAAAATCCCCCATGGTCTGCGGAATAATTCAAGGTGGCAAGGTGGATTAGGTAGAGCCTCGTTGGGCAATAAAAAGACGTCTGTGCTGGGACCATGTCGAATCTTGCCACGTCCTTATTAAAGATTCGCTTAGCTGCCCTTCTACGCAGGGCTGCCCATGCCGTCCATGGAATACCTGCTACCTGCCACAGACAACAGCATACGACAACATCCCCTTCTGGCACCGACTCCCCTTTTCGGCAATCGGAAGACGCTGCGGGGAAATCCAGGTGCATTGGTTATAGACCAGAATATTATACATCATACCAGCCGTCGATATATGCAGATATATGCAGATATATGCAGGTATAATGTAAGATAGTCAAGATGGTCAGATGTGCCGCACAGTCCGAAGCCAGCCACGGTCGGGTCGGAGGGGGGAGGGGACAGCGTCTATCGACCTCTTTACGGCCACCGAGAGGTCGATGACCCGTTACTTATCACCGACCGTGACCAATGGACTTTTCGAGGCCGCCATGCGTGCTTAGCATGCACGCAGCCTCATCGAGACGCATCCGTGGATTTATCATTAAAAAACAGTGCGCCGAACCCGTTCCCCATGCTACAACACCCGTCATCAGTCCATAACTATCTCCACATACTTGCCCTTCCCGCTCTCACATCCGGATTATCGTGAAGCTGGGAATATGGCTTCCCTCGATCATTGGGAGCTCTCCGCGGCGTCTACGTTTTCGTCGCCGTCGGGGAGCGACGATACATACTATTCGAACCCGTCCCCCGTCGTAAATCCCTCAGTGATCGGCTCTACGTCAGCCATGTCTTATTTGGGAAATGGACACCCCCACGTGATCCATAAGGTAGGAGAATCAAGCCGCAGCCTAGACGTGAATTGGCGTCCGCAAGTGTATCCCAGGAGCGATCATGCAACTCTACCCGGGATAGATCAGGACCGGTCCATTGACGGGCCATGCCGCAGAGATCCAGGGGAGCTCATAATCGTCCCATACAAGGGTCCGAAAGCGAAGGCAAAAAGAAAACCAACGTGCCACCGCGCTTACCGCGTAGATGCCCTCGTCAATGACAAGGTTGGTAGTCCACGTAGCCGCCAAGCATACCGCCCGCAAATCCCGGCTAACAGCACGCTACCTAGAATCCGAAGTCTGAGTTCAAGCGTGACAAGAATGGCCTGTTCCAGGGATCCTTTCGCACCTTCGGGGCCAGCGAGAGGATCCGTTCCGACCTGAATGTGGGATCCCGATCCAATACCGCCATCACTAGAGAATATGGCGCCTGCGGGAGGTGCCAGCAGCAGAAGTTGAGAGTACGTCTACCTACCTACGTAACTACCTACGTAACTACCTCCGGCCACTCGCCAGCCGCCCCCGGTTACTCATCGGTCGCTTATTGGGTATTACACAGTGTAACATGTCGAGGGACCCGTTCGTGCCGTGCGAGCGATGTTCTAAGGTGTCTCACCGGTTTCTGAAAACGCCTTGCATACGCGTAAGACTCCGCAGTCTGCATCTACACCGGCGAGGTGGGCGAATCAAGGAGATCCCCAAGATTGTTCAGCTGACGGTTAACCTGCTTCTAGGCTCAACCCTCAACAACCACCTCGAAAGTTGGACCGCCGTCCAGGATCGCCTTCTCAAGAGGTGTCCCGTCCAAAGCGGCGACGAGGGGTCAAGGCCATTGGCGGTTCTCATCACCCAGGACCAGGGGATTGAGATTCCCGTCACGATCAGGAGGTTCGCGCCACGCTCGGCAGATACCATCAGTTGGAAATGGCGGGACAAGACCTCTCGGGAGAGGGTAATGGAGATGCCCCCTTTCTACATCAGCAACGTGGAAGAGGCCACCTGGAACATGAGGAATGCCGTATCGTCTATGAAAGAAGAGTATATCAATTGTCTGCTCGGGGTCGCGAACCCTATCATCAGAAAGACGTTCGAGGCGGCGTTTCGGTATCTGGAGGTCTCTGGCGTATGTGTCCCTTCTCCCCTCTCCCCTTTCCCTACGCTACCGCGTCCCGTCGTGGTAACAAATATCGCAGAGCAGCCTCGTGCTGAATTGCCTCATGTACTGGGTCGCGACGCGATTTATCGAGAAGCCGTGGCGAATATGTAGCAGCCTCCCCGGCTTCGAGCCCCCGTATGATCCTTACGATCCATATGACCCCGACGAGATGCGATGTCCCTTTAGCGGGATCGTTCCCGTCACCCCGGTAATGGACACGCAGATCGACGACATAGCTATCAGGTCCATCCTCGGCCCCCTCGAGAAGAGGATACTAAACGAGCTGAACCAAAAGATTCACGAGAAGAAGCGGCAGAATTGGTTCGACATCTACCTCGCCACATTCATCCTCATGAACAACTTCGAGTTCGTCTTTACAGACGTCGTCGACTATACCGGCCGTCACGGGCTGAAGGTAAGTTTCCCGCAACCCCTCCCGTAACCCCTTCCGCAACCTGCTTCCTCCTAACGTCAACAGCCATCTTCTACCGGCGCACGTTCGCTTAGCAAGGGGTACTTCCACGCTTGCAAGACCATGCTCGTCTATTTTCGTTTCGCTTGTAACGGCCACGCGCCACTAGCGCTCTCGTGGCAAGAGCCGATCACGCCGATCGACGGTTTGACATTTGATCAGCAGGAATACCTCAAAGATATCAAAAAGGACGTCGACCGGCAGAGGAAATCACTGGAGGGCTGGCGGGACGGCTCGGTATATAGCACGCCCTTGTACCTATGCTACCAAGTCTTAGCCGAAGACTGGAGTCCTACTGTCGAGAATGCCGAACCGCTCGACAACTTCACCGAGGAAGACTTTCTAACCTCTTAACACCCCGTCATATCTAGCGGCTAGTGGGCGTAGCAGTCCGCCACATACTAGTACCTGCCCAGGTAGGTACCTAGGTAGATATATACCTAGGTGGGTAGTCACTGTCGCTAGGCTAGATACCGCGTGCTATATGTTGCTCTTGAACTTGAAACCGCCGAGGTAATTCTGCGATGTCATCGCGCCGGTCTAAATATTACAATTGCAGTCGTAGTGCACGGCTAATTAACCTCGGAGACGGAGAGACAGGAATCGAAGGTTCAGCTGAGGGGCATTTAGTCGCATAATATCTCGGTTCAATAAAGACAGAAGTAGGGGACAATTAAGCTTCCTGGATTAGGCGTCCTGGAGGGGATTAGGTACGAAGAGTTCTCATGCCTGGGTACCTATTCACAAGTAGAGGATGATGAAAACTCGAAGAATTCGGGGAAAGGAGTATTCACCACCTTCATAAATAGTCAAAGGTACCTACGTACAGTCTTCACCCCCCTCTGGCGAGCCGAACTCTGCTCTGGTGTGAGCCAAACTCTGCGCAGGCCGTCCCTTTCCCTAAGTACCTACCTAGGTAACCTAGTAGTCTTACGAACACGCGATCATGGAAAGACTTCAGTTCTTTCCTACGTCTTCTTTAAGCGCTACGATCCTATTAAGGATGATACGGTCGTCGGTAGAGTCGGAATCCAGCGCGAAATATGCAATGCGCATAGCCTGGAAGCGGACGCTTTCGGGACCACCCTTGCCGAGCTCGCTCTCACCTGCTGCTTCCGGCCACGGAGCCCTCTTCTTGACCTCGTCGAACCCGGATTCTATCAGGGCGTCCGGATAGATCACTTCGCTTTCCGGATTGACGTCGTTCAAGAAACCCCCGGAGGCATCATTGGGGTTGTCAGACTTGAACAGGGAGTTGTAAATCCGGACTTCTGCCCTTCGCGTACCCGCCGCTTCGGTCGAGACCCATTGGATATAGGCCTTGGGCTTCTTCGTCTCCTTGTCAAAGACGGCTCGAATTTCGGTAACCTTGCCGGTCTCGTCGTCCTTCGTGAACGAGGTTGCTCTGATGGGGTACGGCGCCTGGAGGAGTCCGACGGTCTAGGTTACGAGAGTCAGAGACGGTCACGCGACGGGTTAGTAAGAGGTAGCACAGATTCTTACCTTTCCCGGAGCGAGGCGGAAGAACGACGGGTCCGCTTCCTCCCTGAAGTCCGAGCGATCAATATAAACAGTCTTGGTGAATTTAACATCGTGGGAGCCCATCTTAGGCTCCTTCGGGCTAAACGGAAGCGTGATGGTTCTCCCATCTAGATCATCCGCATCTTCGATAACCACGGGGACGGGATCTAAGACGAGCATCAGTCGCGGAACTGTACGTTCCAGGTATTTGCGGATAGCCTGGTCAAATCGCTTGATCTCGATGACGGAGTTAGCAGTGGTGACACCTAGTTCGTTTACGAACTCCAGGATAGCACCAGGAGGGACGCCTCGGCGCTTGATCCCGATCAGCGTGTAAAGGCGAGGGTCGTTCCATCCTCGTACAATCTTCTCTTCGACAAGCTTCAGGATCTTTCGCTTGGAAAGTATTGTACCAGTAATTGAAAGTCGGCCATATTCTCTATAGACGTATTAGTACGTTACTCACTACACCTTTCCTTTTTCTTTCGACGCAAAACGTACCGCTGCATCGGTTCGTAAACCCCGAGGGTCTTGTTCAACCATTCATAGCTAACTCGACTTTGGACTGAGGCATAAGAGTCAGCGGGTGTTATCGTATGGAGTGAGAACCTTAGGTTCGGTATGTAGCTATCTAGGGAATACGTACCAAATTCTGTAGTGCAGAGAGAATGTGTCTAATCAACGCGTTATTAAATTAAGTCAACTCGTGATCGGCATATTTTGATACTTACGATGCCCTCGAACGAGTCGCAAAGACAATGTGTGAAATCATAAGTCGGGTAAATCTTCCAGGCATCACCAGTACGATAATGCGGTTTCTAAACCCAAAATATTAGCGATCAGCGATCAGCGATCAGCGATCGGCCATGTGATCATGGTGTTGACAAGCCCCCGAACACTCACATCGAGAACTCTGTAAGCGGCAAGGTCCCACATCTGCGGGTTGCCGTCCGTGATACTGGATCCCGTTAGCTTTTCCATCTAGCGCCGCCACGTCCTCGTCCTCGACAAATAACTTACTCTATACAAACGTCAGCACAATTCAAGGAGTATGTAATCTATAGCCGATTTAATAGACAAACCTTGCTTCATCCTAAGGAAAGCTTCCTGAGGTTTATAACGTCCATCTCTCATATCTCTGAACTTCTTCAGATTCTCCTCGACCGGCTGCTCTGCGTGCTTACAACGGTAGCGTGGGCCAGCAGTACCCTTCTCACCTCCGCGCTGGAGCTTAATCTCGGTGTCGCCGCACTGGCACACGTACGCCTTCTCGAGTCCTATCAGCTTCTCGGCGAGATCGTAGAGCTTCTGGAAGTTGTCGGACGAGTAGGTGATCTTGTAAGGCTTGAAGCCAAGCCACTCTATCATCTCTAGGATGGCATCGAAGTACACCTGCTCCTCGGCTTCGGGGTTCGTATCGTCGTAGCTGCAGATAGGAGTTATGTCAGCCACGGCGATGGCGCATATCGTCTACGGCTTCATATGTTCGCCATCCTTACCGAAGATAACATTCACCTCCGTGGTACCTAGCAAAACCGAAGTTGACGGCAATGGCCTTGGCGTGTCCGATATGCAGGAAGCCGTTGGGTTCGGGCGGGAAACGAGTGAAGACCGGTTTCATAGTTCTAATCTTGAAGACGTCGTCAAGAAAGCCGGTCTTGAACATGTTGTTGGGATCAATGGCCGGTTCTTCGCTGGTAGCCTTGGGTGGTTTCGAGGTCGGCTTAGCCTTATCTTCACTCTTCACCTCGCTTCTCGCAGCCTCCTTCGCCTTAGCCTTTTCGCGCTTTTTCTGCCTCTTCTTCAGCTCGGCCTTAGATACCATCTCCCCCGTATCTTCGTCGAGCTGCAGCTTAGCAGTACTCTCTACTAGGTCCGCCATGATCGCGGCTTCTAAGTCGCGCAAGGACGATCTCGAAATGACGCGTATCGGATTGTGTGCAGGTACGTGTTTATGTTTGTGTGTGTGTGTGTGTGTGTGTGTGTGTGTGTGTGTGTGTCGACCTAAAAGTTAGATTCTTGAAGGAGATTGTTTTTGGTGATATTTATTGAGTACCTAGGTAGACAGGTAGAATAGAGTCATAAATCTGCCCCTCGTCTCAAATAGGTATCGGAGTCTATCGGTTGATCCAGCACAACTACGAGGTAAGCACTGCAATTCTGATAAGATAAGCCCCTCTTAAGTGGGTACCTATAGGCCTCCCTGGCCGCCCAGGTCCTCGTTACATGTATGTACCTAGGTATCAGAATAGGGGTATGGTCAGTGCGTTAGGGGTTGCAATCCCCGCCAAATATCTACAGTATTATGAAATGCTGTTTAAAATCAACATGATTTAGCTGTGAAATCTTTACATACCTACCTAGTAGACATCATTATCGGCATTTTCAAAAGTTTTAGTCAATATCTTAGGCTCTTAGTTGGCTTAACATTAGGTAGGTAGTTCTTAGAAAGATTCCTACATATAAAATTGACTAATAAGCCCCGAATCTTTATTTTGATAACTCGACAGTGAAGGTAAGAATCTGCTTCTAATACAGCTTCTAATACAGCTTCTTGCTATTTCAATAAAATGAAATGATAAAGGCAATGAAGAGGCATTTAAACATGAGTTATTAAAGTCATGGTCTTAACGATATATTAATTTGGCCTAATATAGTCCGTTACCATTTTTTTCTTTTCCCATTGAATATTAATTAAGAGCAAATATAGCTATTAGATGATAATATGGACAATAGTAAAGCTTCGAAGCAATAATATTAACCTAGGTTAAACGACATAAAAGGGACAGTTTGTAAAGCTTTCATTAATTGTTAAGTCTATATGAAATTAAATAAAAAATATGTTTGCCACGAATCCCGTGAGTTCGAAAGATATTTGCCTCACTCGATATTTTACATTGACGATTGATACCAAAGGTAAAACTGGTTTTACAAATGAGTTAATAATTTATACTAAGGGCTAAGTTTTGGATCTCTACCTACATACCACCTAAATACCTAGATAAGCAAATAGAATCTTGTTTCCCGCTTTAGTTTAATCAGAATAACTGCGATTAACTATACTGTTTTGATGAGAGTAGTTTAATAACTCCCTAGATAAGTAAGTACTTAAGTCTTAGGTAAGTAACGATGGTTATACAAACATGAACCAGGCACTTGAGCAACATCGACACAACGCATCCCTCGTCCCCCTGAACATCCCTTATTGGCTTGAAACGTAACACCAATGGCTAGATACCTCTTATTTCAACTTGACTTGAACCGCAGCTCAGCCGTGTATAATGAAATCAGATAGGAACGAAATTGGAAAAAGAAAAATAATGACAGGATAACACAATAACACAATAACACAATAACACAATAACACAATGGACACTACGATAATAAGATGGTCTAATCACTCTCCAAAGCATAAAATGGTCGATGTAGGTAGTTAGGTAGGTAGGTACCTACGTAGGTACATATTAATAGAACACCCTATTAATAAGTTTCATAAGAACCTGTATTTAGAGGCTTTCCCAATAGACATATCTTGTCTCTTAATCCTCTTTAGCAAGATAAGGAATAAGTAACTAAGAACAATTATTGAAATAAACAGCAACACATGTTCTTTTGAAGCCCCCTGACGACTCAGCTCTCAATGTTGAAAGCCGAGACATCTTGGGGGAGGCGTTGTAGTGAAACACGCCACAGGAATATACTCGATGTCAATTATGTCATTGTTTTGGATGTGACATTTTCTCAATATTCAAGCTACTAGCTTGTCTTCTATTTCGGCACTCAGATCTCGGCCCGTCAGTCAGTGTCTGACCTCCGATAGTGGTGGAATGCCACGAACGGAAGCACAGTCCAGGTGTTCGTCAACTTAGGCATGTGATGATTTCACGATGCCAAATTGGTAACTACCTACCTAGTATCGAATTGTCAAAGTGCGGGCCATAGTAGGTAGGTACCTACTTTTACATTTTGGGAAGATTAACTAACCTAACCTACCTAGGTAGGTAGGTAGATACGTAATTACCATATACCGATCATCTTTCTATTCTATTACTAGGTAGGCAAGGTTTAAGCTTATTGGGAACAATACGAGTGCTTCATTATTGTTTCTTAGTTTCAGAAGAGAAGCTATCAAGCTCAGCTCAACTCCTCCTAAGCATTGATAGGCAACCCAGGTACCTAGTCTTAAGCTGAATAAACTTAGCATAAATCAGCGGCCTTTATGAACATTTATGCGTGTCCATGTATGCGGGTAAAAGGAGAGGGCCTAGATTGCTTCTTGGCTTTTCTTCCATCACAAATACTGCTTTTCGGCGATGTGCCATATACACAGGCGTATCTTCATGTACGATCGAGACGTTCGGCTTAAAAACCGTTGTGTTAACCAGTCTTTTGGAATGGTCAAGTCTCATCCGCACACCCTCATCATCTTCGACTAAGCCCAAGTAAGAACCTTGGTCTTAGCGGATCTCAGCAGCGTTAGAACGCGTGATAGCGAGTGGCGAAGCCCATAACCATGCTGCCTTCTTGGAATCACCTACCGGCGTCGTTTTAAAGACTCCCCTAATATGTTACATGTACATACCCGCCAGGAATAAAGCCGTGGGCCTGGGATATTCGGTAGTGGATGATGAGCCGACCTCGAGACCTGAATGGCTATATCACGAGATCATGAGACGTACTGTACCAGCACGCCAACGGATACCATGCGTTTATTGCCGCCTTTACCCATGTTGCGTATTCGGGTATGGTGGCCCACAGCCAGTTTGCATAGCAAATGTGCCAGGTTCCCTAGTTCGGCTATGGTAAGAGTTTACTACGGCAGGTAGGTAGCCAGGTAGTAGGTAGGCAAGCAGGTAAGAGGTAGGCAAGCAGGTAAGTACCTAACTTTAGGCGTGTTTACCTCGAAGCTAGTCGAGGTCTCGGACTTAAGAATCACTTTGCATATACAATTAGTCTTTCTTAACGCCGTAGTTAATCACTCCTCGAATTATCGTCGTCGTACGACCTTTAGCGTAGTCCTAATAATAATTAAGAGGGCGAAAACTAAATTTGAGGCTGCCCGAAAAGCACGGAAACACAGCGTACCCAATCCGAGCGGTGACACTGGCGAATCAACCAACATGCTGATATGAATAGAACGTCATCGTAGCTCTAGATATCTCGAATAACGTCGTGGCTTCGGTTCCGAGCTAATATCCGCATGGCAAAGTTTGCTACGGGGGGTGTCGTTGGGTAGCGGAGCGTCGACATCATGCATTGGGTGTGATGTTTCCATGCTAGAGGCCTCGCAACCAGTACCCTACTCGGGGTTTGCATCTCAGCTTGCTGCCCGGAGGTTGCGGTCCCACTCTATCGGGATATGATATTAGTAACTGTAGTAGACGTAGTAGACCGTAGATCGAAAGACTAGACGCCTACCTAGGTAGATAGGTACCTACGTGCCTACCTAGAGGTTCGACAAAAAGCAGCTCGTATTTATGAACTTGGCTCAATATTTCCTATCCACATTCGTTAACTCATGACAGGATTATTATGGCGTTGCTTTAATCCTTTGTAATAGAGCCTAGAGATGCTGAGTAGGTAGGTAGGTATTTACCACGGTCCATGGTCTTTCACCATGTGATGTGGACGAAGCTGGCTAACCCTAGTACGCCAAAGCCCTATGGAGTACCTGAATGGGGGCTGATCCAGAGCTTCGGGTCTTCGAGCGCAGCGCCAAGAGGAGCGCACATTAGCATTCTACTGCCTCAGTCCTCCGAGCATCGCCTGCCCGAGGCACAGCACGGCTCCCCACGCACATGTTGTTGGCTGCGCCGTAGACGTACGAGTGATTATTTTTATATTGCCTGGTTAGGTAGTATTGCGCCGCGACGTGGTCCCGTCTAGTAAGGTTCGGCCCTACCAACAACCAAGCTCGGGTATACCCCATTTTTCAAACGTCTTACTGCCTACCTACCTGGTAGGTATGTATGTAGGTATGTATGTAGGTATGTATGTAGATATGTATGTAGGTAGGTAGGTATGTAGGTAGGTGGGTATGTAGGTAGGTACCTAGGTATGGATGTATGAATGTATGAATGATATGCCTCCCCCCTCCCTCCCCCTTCCCTTCCCACTATCCTCGCAGCACGTCGTTCCGCTGCGAGGCTGCAGTTCTAGAAGACGATGACCCTTCTCTTAACATGAATCGATCGTCGTATGATCGGACGGTAGGTAAAATTCTCCGCCCACCCTCGTCGGGGAGGAGCTCATTTCCGCTGTTTTACTCAGGACGGCGCTAACACCCGCTATATTTCTATCTATACGGAACGCTCCGCGAAGTAAAAGACGCCTCTTCGTCAAGTCATTCTTAATCTAGTTTGACATAGGTCACTTGTGCGAGTACTTCCAACTGCTGTGAAACGGATGGAAACTTTTTAACGCTTCATCGTGGGAACACGATTAGTCGCCGATAGCTGCGGTGAAAAGTACAAGTCTATGTTGGTTACCTACTCTTTCGTGATACTATTAGTTTAGTACTACCGTCATTCTTAAAATATTTTATACCTACCACACAGTTGGTGGCGGTAAACGAGATATTCTGTTATGACCAATCGTATAACTATAGACACCTCCTATCCAGATGTTATGTGGCTCCTCACCTACCTACCTACCTACCTAACCCATGCGAATAATTCGCATACTGCCAAGTATTCAGCGTAATTAATAATTAAAAACGTGCGCATTAAAGTATTTTTATATTGCAATGCTTGCCTTAGGCACCTACCTACCTAACTACCTACCTAAGTTTTATAGAGGTGGTGACGGGTTTCAATGATCTACCTAACCGGTTACCAGGTAATTACCTAGGCACTGAAATATTTAAAAGTGGAAGCAAAGAAATAAAAAGGAGGCCAAAGGATATTCTACCGGGATAATTTACTAGAGAAGAACAATCAACACTAGATACCTACCTAGGTAGGTATAATATCGTATCGTATTAATTCTCATGGAATCATGTACCTGCAGTACCTACCTATTAAACAGGTTTTGGTTCACAAGCCGAAAGAGCTAGAAACGCAAAATATCGGTCTCTCAGCTAGGAAACACTCATATAAGAAACTATCGAGAGCTTTTCATCTTTCATTCATGCAGCAGTTACAATAGAATAATTATTAAGACTGTCTGAGGACCTATTAAGAACTTGAAGCATACCTATTTGAGGCTCAATGTTGACTGTCTCGGCCATATACTTTTGACGAGCGTGCCCACACCATTCACTGTGAGACATATCTGCCTATATATCTGTCATATATTAGTTTTTGCGGGGTATGGTTGCCCTGTTGAAAAATGCAGAATATTGATTCTATATTAGTTCGTTTCATCCAAATCACGAACAGTATTATGACAAGTAACCTAGGTTACCTACCACCTTAGTAGTAACCAACCAACCTAGGTAGGTACCTAGACAAGGATAGAGTAAATAGCACAGTCCTAGAAACCAAACTCGATAACCGATCCTACTTTTCGATTTCCTATCCCGAATGCTAATAACTAATATTTTACAGAGCTATACCCCATAGCTCAGCCAGTCCCATAAAAGACCACCTGTGCCAGTAGCGTCGTATTCTTGCGAATACGCTCACAAAATGAAGACGTTGATGTAGGTTCCAAAGGCCGGTTGCCCGCGATACATATTCCAGAACGCCTAGGACAATGCAGAACAGAAATGTTGAAAAAACTAAAAAAACTGAAAAAGAATAATAAAATAGTAGAGGACAAATCCGACCCGATCCCAAACTCCATATGTTGACACCGTACTCCTTTTCCAGACCTTCCGAGAGAAGTCCTCCGCCCGGCCTGAAAGCCCACCCGCCAAAATTGCTACTAGACTGATAAGAACTCCAATTTTGTCGTATATAGGTAAGAACTGGATGCGTAGTCGCGGGTATCAATTTCTATAATTAGTCCTCGTCTTTAAACTCCCCGCTCTTCCTTTTTAGCTGGCTCCTCTGCTTGGTCTTGTTGATCTCTTCGTCCAGCAACGCCTGGGCCTCGGGGTAGTAGTCGGTACGGCGAGTTGGGCGATGCTTTAGAGTGTGTAGCTTGAGATGTTGCCGGTAGTTGTCCTTCCGGTTGAACGGCTTGTCACAGAACGGACAGGACGTTATGATGGCTACCGGGTTCTCGGCATGTTTACTATTTTTTTGTTAGTTTTGCGTCCGTGACTTGCGGGCGAAGGAATTAATCGGTGCTTACATGTTCTTGTGCCTTTTTAGATGTTCCTGCCTCTTGAACGGGCCCCTCTGGCAGTTTGGATAGTTACATTTAAAAGTGGCGGCGGCAATCCTTTCTATCCGGATGCCGTGTCGGTGCTGCTGCGCCCTCTGTAGGGCCGACGTCTTCTGCTGCACCTTGTCTACGTTGAGCCGTCTTTTCCCGTGGCTAGAGAGGTACGGCGGCGTCAAGCCGTGCCGATCCCGGGCAGATAGAGGCTGAGAGGGCGAAGGCGATGCCGAGGGATGCCCTCTTCCAAAAAACGACACGGGGCTGTCTCCCGACCATTCCCACATCGCCGACGTGTCGCAGGCGGCGCTGCCGAGGTGGTGATAGCCCGGCGTAGATACCGGAAATGGCGGTGACGCTATGTAATCCGCGAAGGAGTAATGTCCCAGAGACTGGTGGCTGGCGGGTTCGAGATGATGATCTTGATGCTGCAGAGAGGCGAACCCGGTAGGGAGAACCGGGGCGTAGTCGAAGTCCATGACCTGCGTCTGCATGCTGGACTTTCGACTCGGGCTCGGCGAAGCGCTGTGGCAGTCCATGTATCGGTGGATGTCTGCTTTGGCGTCGGGAGGAAAATACCCGCCGTAGGCCGAAGACGGAGGAGTCAGCTCGAATCCTGCCGGGGCCGGATAGGCCATGTGGTCGTGATCCATCGAGATGGAGCGCAGCCCGGGAGTCGATCGACCAGACGTCGGCGTGTAGGGCTCTGGCATAGAGCTGGATGTCGAAGCCGAAGAGAAGCTGCCGTTCGACGAAGCGCAGGATAGCGCCTGGCTCTCGAAGGAAAACTCTTCTCCGAGGCCTACTTTCAAACCCATGTGCATATCCATTGTCAGAGGTGTCCGAGGGGGGTTTGGGAACAAGGGTCACAGTCCAAAGGGGTCGTGTTCGGTGACGAGATATGGTACCGGCACTTAGACTCGTTGGCGTATGTGATGGATCAAAGGCTCCAGGGAGGACAGGAGGAATGGGGGATAGATAAATAGATATAGGAGCGACAAAGATAGGAGCTGTTCCGATTAGAGAGAGAGAGGTATCCCTTCGGATAGGCGCTAGGCCGCAAAGCAACTACTAAGTTAGGATAGCTCGGCCAATATACTTAGACATCTGCCCGCAAGGGTATGGATGGCAGGTCAGGAAAGGAATGAGAAACGCGTAGCAGCAGAGAGGCGTCTGTCTAGAAACGCACGGGCACATGGGGAAAGGATGGGCATACCGTAGGTCGTTGTCTTCAAGCCACCACCTCACCCTAAAGACGGGCCCCGTCGAAAGCCATCGCTTGCATTTGTCGCAACCCCCCTCAGTTGGGTCGACACAGGTCGAGTTCTACGTTAGGGCCCAGGGACTCGGGTCGAGCTTGCACGCCGGATCCTTGCAAAAGGACAACCAACACGCATGACCTGCTAGCCACTCCTGGTCGGATCTTGGTGTTCAGCTGGGGCCCGTACGAAGTAAAATTAGAAAATAGACGCAGCAGAGCGCGCAACAAACACAAGCGGCAGCAATCGTAGCAAGCACCAGGAGCAGTCAACTGACGCTTTTCAGATTAAGCACGGGAGTTATCAATCTCGCATGAACATGGCTCAAGATGGCACGTACTACGCAGCGATCTACGAGACAAGAGTGTTGGAGAGGGTATTTGCTACCTACCTACCTACCTACCTACCTACCTACCTACCTACCTACCTACCTAGCTGGTTAGCTGGCTAGCTAGCTACCTAGGCTGGTACCTAGGTAGGCAGGCAGGTAGGTAACATACTCACCATCGGCAGAAGAGCATAGGCGGTCCACCATATGGAATGGGACTTAGGAATGGAGCATGCAGCCCCGCAGTGTGCTATTCACCAAGGCTCGTCACAGTAAGACATGGCCAATTTAGAGACAACGACCATCGAGCAATAAACGTTAAGACATTGGATAGAACCGGTACGAAAGCTCCACGGATATACCGCTGTCGAATTTACTGATCAGCAGCGCGAGTCCAAGAGCCAGTTCGACGGGGATAGGGCCGCCCAAGCCGTCGAAGATGATGTCAAGGACGCGGCATCGGTTGGAGAGATACGTGAGATGCGTATAGTCGACGACCTGTCACCACAAGATGAAACTTCGAAAGCCAGAAATATCTTTTTTTATTTTTTTTTTATTTTTTTACACGGTGTCCTAGAAAAGCGACTAATCAACAGTTCTTAACATTAAAGGCTCTCAAGTTCCACTTAGCCTAAGGTAATTAACGATCGTATGTGTGATGGGATATACCATTTAGAGATTCGAATCGAGGCTAGCGGTCACGTCTGCTCCAGTTTAGGTCGACGAAGGGATCTTGGCGCACCCTGTTCCTGATTGAACTAATTGCCGAACCCTGGGTTCCTGACGGCCGATCGCGCTTTTCTCCATCGTACCTAGATAGGCATGATCTCGAGCCTTAGAAGGTGGAACTCGTCGAACCAGAGCATAGATACGGCCTACGGATTGTGAGGCTGTGGCGTTATGTTCGAAGCTCGCCCTACAAGCCTCTAGAGACTGAGTAAGGGGCGTCGCGCAGGGGCAAACGTAGGTACCTAGGTAGGTAGGTAGATAGTTTGATCCATAGTAGGATCAGGTTTATCCCCCCCCCCCCCCAAGATGGTGTCTTAAAGAATGCGATTGCCAATGCACAGAATGAGAATGTTAAAGTTGCTGGCTAAATTCTTCCACGCTTCGAGACATGGGGTACATACTTACCTAGACCTACCTACTAGGGCCTACCTACTAGGACCAGTAGGACCTAGATACCTACTAGGAGTAGGTACAGATAGGTGTAGTGATAGTGCCCGTAAGCGCGCTAGCATCCTGGTTTACTTTTAGTCTTGTAAGCCACACGAGAAGATGATGGGGATAGAATCTCGGAAAGATATCGATTCGTTCATGCGAAGGGCGCGTCTATTCGGTTCACTAAATCGCACAAGGGGGCACATAATTGTTCGCATTATTGAGCGGACGTTCAGATGATGATTCTTAGACTTTAGTCTAGGTAGGTAGGTAGGTAGGTAGTCCACTCGTTGACCGAGAGATCAGAAATTCGTCAATTAGATTGCTAAACATCGATCTATTTTTCTGTGTGTCTGTCTGTCTGTCTGTCTGTCTGTCTTCTGTCTAGTCTGCTAGTCTGTCCATGTACATACCTTACCCCGGAGATCACACTATGGTAGCTCCCCACTGATCTACGTTATGTTACTGCTTAAAGACTTAAAGTAAATCGGATTGCCGGATATGACCCTGGTCATAAAACTCCCCGACGATTGTTAGGCGGGACCAAGATGCTAGATTCGTCTCGTTTTGTAAATGTTGAGTCGGATCTGAAGACTTGGTAACCTTCCGCAGACGGTTCACACCCCGTTCCAGGATACGCACATACATGGCCACGCTGTCAAGGAATACTGTAACGGCCGCCCTACATCAGGCTTAAGCCACGTACCACTCTAATAGATGTCTTAAACGGCTGTCGACAATGTGCTGACGACATGACAACCATATCGATACCGCACGCTTACCGAACCGGGACGCGTTCGGGTCGGCTACGGTCGACGACTCGGCTGCTGAGTCGTGAATAGGATCTTCCAGCTACGGCGCGCACCTACCTCGTAATAATTGCGAACAGCGGACAGCGGACAAGAACAGATTACCAACGCCAACGAGCCGTCACGTCGGAATTTGGAATTTGATTAACAGAACAGACCACCAACACGACACATAATACAATACGGCCCATCTCGGCATTGTCAAGCTCTCCGTACTGCTCTGTGACTGGACGTGTCTTCGGCAGGTTGGGAGGCCTTAGCATCAACAACCTTTCCTAACACCGCCCAGAGCAGGTCCGGGGGTATACCGCATACTGGGATGCCAGGCTGCGTGGCACCTCTCGAACCTGCGACATATCGGATTTCTGATTTCCATCGTCATATCTTCTCCGGGGAATTCCTTGCGTCGTACCTTATGTGGCGCTGCGACACCACACTCAACTCGCAGCTGTAAGTGGCAGAAGTCAGACACCGTCTCGACTTTCGTCGCATTCTGTTGCTAGGTAACAACTCGGAAAACCTGGCTTGGAACTCGTCTCTTTCCCAATACATTCTCTAACAAACACAGCAGGCCCTTTCGGGGGTGTCAGTCGCTAGTAGCAGATCTGTCCCATTTCAGGCGGTCTTAATTGTTCGCAGCTAAGCCCTAGAAGAACATCCACCTAGGTGCTAGGTCCTAGGTATACAATTATTGTTCTCCCTAGATTGCGATAATTGTCGGTTCGACATCACCCCCTGTTTCTCACGAAGATGCCAAATTATCCTCGTCATCGAATACGTTCGAAGCTCATACGAACCTCTAATTCCAAGACGACTAAGAGCAGCCGGATATTAAGGATGATGATCTATTTGCTCTCGCAAGCGCGGCCACGCGGCTCCGTAGCAGCGTAGGTAGACAATCAAACTTCCAATCCCCGTTCATCATCGGGACCGAATCTATTCATCTTCTTTATTTCTGTATTTATTTCTTTATTCAACGTGTTTCGCCCGTACGTGCTTCGCCGCGTTCTATCGGATAGGTTACCCACGAGCGTTTCAAGTACAACCCAGCGCCACGGCAAGCAAACATTTCTAGCACATAGTCTAAGCAGCCGATCATCACTTCTCAACCACTGCTTCGTTCGAATGCACTGTGCCTGCTGACAGGAAGATTGGTAATAGCCTGTGCGTTAATAATCGGCCTAGTCGGTGGTTCGATGATTCGATGCGTTCTACTAGTCAGATATTGTTTCTAATTGGCTTCAATGGTGATAAAAAAAGACCGTATGGCCAATATGTATGCGATAGATGAAAGAGTACCTAGGTATTGTGTAACACATCCATAGACAGGTTTGAATTTCTTCTCACCCCGGATAAGTCAACAAGATGGCAAGAAATGTTAATAGCCCTGTATCTTGCGCTACCTACCTACCTACTAGTTAAGTAGGTAACATTAAACTTCTTTGACTACTTACCTAGGTATATCCTGTAGGTGTAACTTCATGCCCGTACTACCTAGTTCTCGTTATATCCATAGATAGGTAGATTTCACTACTAGTTAGGTTAGGTTAGGTGGTTAAGGAGGTTGAGCGAGACTCAGCAAGTATGGTGACCAATGGCGAGCCCGAGAGAAACAGAAGTCAACGCGATGTTTTTTATTTAAAGAAAATCCTTTAGATACCTAGTAATAACATTAAGTAGGTACATGGATAGGTACCAGGTATATAAGGACTCTTTGGTATCTATCGCCAACGATTTATCGCTAATAAAATTATATCTCTCAAACCCAAAACGCATCCCTTTATTCCATGACTAATGTGCAATAATACCTATGGCTCCGCTCGACTAGATAGGTACTAGGTAGGTAGGTATTAGGTAGGTAGGTAGGTAGGTAGGTAGGTAGGTAGGTAGGTAGGTAGGTAGGTAGGTAGGTAGGTACCTAAGGTATCAGTTACTTTTCACCTGCAAGTACATGACCTAAATCTAACTCTAGAGGCCCATATGGAAATTATTATGTATTCTAATTGGGTACTAGGTAGGCAAAGAAGATGAGTAAGGATATACGGCAGAGACGTGTTAATGATAGCAAAAGAGGCATAATGGAAGAGCAGGTTAATGACACCACCATAGAGCCTAACCTAACGATATTTATAGAAAGGTTACGAGAAAATTAATTAAGATAACTTTATAATTAATAATTAATAGTTAAAACGTACCTCTTTAGGTATTCCATATCTCATCAAAGAAAAGAAATAAGGGGGCTGTGGAGTTCTCTAGTCCCTGCTTCTCAAGTTAGCTCGGTTTTCTCAGATTCTTGCAGTTCAGCTAAACCAACATATTTATCTCTCTAATCCGAAAGCAACCGTAATTTATTACTTGCATGAACTGTCCATAGTCTGCGTGAATATCATGCATGTGTCCAAGCCTTAAGATCAGTTCATCGTGTTATTGGCGCGTGTAAATTTATTAGTGAGGCCGACGGACGCTTGAGGTGCTTGAACAGTCAGATATGGCATCATACTCTGGCTGAGAAAATGAGATATTACACGAGCTACATCGAGTATTTATGTATGTCCGAGGAAGACCGAATAGAAGAACTAGGTCATTAAGGCCGTAGAATATAAAGTCTACCCAGAACTCCTTGAAAGTCTAACAGCACCTATTCAACAAGTCTCGTCCCTTTCAAATCGATTCTGCCTCACCATATATACGCCTCACCACATATACGCCTCACCATATATACCCATATACCCATATACCCATATACCTACCTAGGTATCTGATACGACCGAGAAGTAAATTTAACTTCGAGTTCAACCACACAATGTGTACGAGAATAACACGATATTACGGGTGTCCGAGTTCCCATGTGGAATACACCGAAGATCAACCATGCGGTAAAAACTGCTCTGGAGACTACACGCCTGACGAAAAATATTCTACAACGATCTGTCCTATATGCAACGTAGAAGATAGGAGGGAAGCTTGATGATGGTAAGTTCAAGCTCGGTCCATGTTTCAAAGAGCCGCTGCCGAGAATATATTTGCATATATTTACCTAGGTATTTAGTTTAGGTGGATTATATGAATAATCTTGGTCGGCTACCTAGGTACCTTGAGTTTGAAATGGGAGATGCTTGGAAGATGGCGGTTTAGTTAAGTTAGCTGACACAATAAAAGTTAGCTGACACAATAACATTTCACTATACATTTCACTATACATGATATGATAGGTACTCATTAAAACTCGAGCATCTATAGTCATGCCGAGTTCGTGAACACCTAACTACATTCTTGGCCGTTCTCGGGCCCTCGGGGCCGCTTCAAGGGGTAATCCTCCGGAGAACTTTGCCGCAGGCTATCGTTTTTCTAACATGCATGTCAATTCTTCAGCCGATAATGTAACCTACCCCATAGAAGCCGCCCGGATTTGTCAGTGTTGTAGAATCTGTGGCCGAGCTGGTACGAATCTCATTGGCCGAAATTCACGGAAATTCAAGTGACAGGTCGCATGCCGCTGTTTTATTGTTGAGCGCACAAGTCTTCTCCATCTACTAGGTACTATAGGTAGGTAGGTAGGTAGGTATATCGGAAGCTACTGCACTTGCTGCAGATATCTCTCTGGCTCTCCTTTCCCCTGCAAGCTATTCCGTGAAGAATCGGGTGCGCTAGAGGATCCGAAAACCGGGTATAGAGGCGAGATCCGTGCTATTGGCCAGGTGGCGGCAAGGACGATTTTACGGACCGCGTCAAAAATGTGGAAGAATTTGTACGGTCGTATGAGCAGGTAGGCACGGATAGATTGCTATAGGTCGCACATCTGAGCCTAGATGCAGCAAGTTATAACAGCAGCATTTGCTGAAAAAGCTGCTAACGACCTTCTTAAGTTGCGGTCTGTTGATCTGCATACTCGGCATATGTATAAAGATGTCATCCGTGCCGAGGAATTATACTCAGGCTTGGTGGCAGTTTTCGTTGAGCAAGATCATGTAAAAGCTCACTAGGAACTCCTATGCTTGCAATAGGAGAAATATTATACAAGAAGAAATATTATACACAAGAAGAAACCCTCAAATCTTATATTACTCCACACATCAGACTCGGCTCCTAGATCTATGTGGAAGAACGGGTGAATATTATCTTCTTTTCTGACGATAACAAATTCCTGCTAGAGATATGGAATTCGTAACTAATGAATGTTGATCACTAGGTAGTTAAGTAGGTAGATAAGTAAGTAGGTAGGTAGGTAAGTAGGTGGTAGGTAGTAGCTAGTAAGTAGTGGAGGTAATACGTCCGAATGCTTATAGAAAAGCTGAACCTTTCTTATTACCTAAGACAAATACATATACATATACCGGACGTATTTTCCCCGTCTCTACGTTATGGTATACATAGGTACAGTAGGTTAGACCCAAGCCATACGAAGATCAGTACCCATAACATGATCACGGGGGGGCGCCGCTGATGCCAGCGGTTCTCGCTGTCGATGTTTTGTTAGGCTGTGGAGTGCGCAATCTCCGGATCGCCAGAGGCTTACCTACCTAGCAGGTACTGAATCTTGCACCACCGCTCCTATGGTATTGCACTCTTCGGGGATGATATATGATAGCTTTAGAGCATCCGGACATCAGCTTTAGTGATGCCGCCGTGCCACTCGTCGAATAAGCAGCACTCTTGGGGGGGGGGGGGGGGGGGGGCGGGGGGGGGGGGGGGGGGGGGGGGGGGGGGGGGGGGGGGGGGGGGGCGAC
>MU405369.1:0-84586 GCA_022836615.1 Annulohypoxylon bovei var. microspora
TTATATATTTATTTATTAATATTTATTTTTATTAATTTTAATTTTTTTAATTTTATAATAAAAAAATTATAATTTATAATTAATATATTAATTTACTTGTAAAATATTAACGTAATAATAATAATGTAAACGTTAATAAATATTAAAATATAAACGTATATAATTATTAATTAACGAAATATATGTTTAATAATAAATGTATAAGATTTTTTTATTATTTAATTTAATTAATTTATTATAATAAAAGATTTTAATGGATAAACCATTAATCGGATTAATAAAGTAATTTATATTAATATTTAAATGTAAAATAAAAGTTTTTATAACGTATTTATTTTTTTAATAAATTTAAGGGATTACTTTTAATTTTAAGTAATATTAAAGTTTAAATTTTTAATAGAATACGATGTTATGTTAAATAATTAACGCCAATGGTTAATTTTTTTTAAGTCGTTATTTTTTTATTATTATTACGCTTTTAATATTATATTAAAACTTTTTATTTTTTAAAAAAACGTGGATAAAATTATATAAAAGGATATAAAATGTTATAATTACTTTTAATTTTATACTTTAAAAAAAAAGTAAATTATTATAACGTTTATATATTTTATAATAAATTTTATGGTTAAAATAAATCGATAACTTTTCGTTATTATCCCGTTTTTTTTTTTAATTTTTTATTAAACCCCCGGTGTATCCCGTATTATTATTTATTATAAACATTTATTTAATTTTAAACTTAACGTTTATTAAAAGGATGTTACATTTTTAACGAAACTTTAATGTAATTTATAAATTATTAAACGCTTTTATTTTATTTTATTAAAAGCTTAATTTAACTTTTAAAAAAAAGTTATAATAAAAAAATAATTTTATTTAAAAGTAAATTATAAAAAAATTTCCTTTTTATTTATATAATTTAATTAAAATATTTTTAAAGAAAAATAATAATTTATTATTATTTCATTAACTTTTCGACCATAAAATAAATTTAAAAAAAAACATTAATTTTATTAAATTATATTTTTTTTATAATATAAATATAAAACATTTATAAGCTTTAAAAAAATATTTATTAAATTATTTACGTAAAAAGTAAATCGTATTTAATACGGTTAAATATGGATTTTTTATTTTTTTTATGAAAAAATTAAGGGGTGGTTTAAAATTTTATGTTAATTATTAAAAATTAAACGCTTGTATTAAAAAAGATCGTTATTTTTTCTTTTTAATTAATAAAATGTTAAAAAAAATCTTTAAAGTTAAGGTTTTTATAAAGCTCGACATTTATTAAGTTTTCCATTATATTAAAATGGATTTTATTTTAAAAAACCTTATTATTTTTTAAATTCGTTTCGGATTATATAAGTATCGCGTGCTTTTTTTTAAGTTAAATAATAAGCTTAATGCGTTTTAAAAATATATTAATTAAACCTTTTTTTCGTTTTTTAACGACTTTTATACGGTGTATATAAATAATATTTTAATTTATTTAAAAGATCCATTTTTTTATAAATATTACGTGTGGTAAATGTTAAAATGTTTACGTTTTATTAACTTATAAATTAATATTTAAAAGAACGAGTTTTTAATTATAAAAATTAAGTTTTTAAGGTTTATTATTTTTATTTTTAATGTGGTTATTAATTAAAATAAAATTAAAACGGTTTAAAATTAAGAAATATTTTTTCGGGTTTAAAAATTTTAATCGTTTTTAAGTTTTTATAATTTTTATTAATAATTTATATTAGAATATAATCGGATTATAAAGTTTTTATATTTTTTTATTATTATTTTATATTAAATTTAAATTAACGAATATATTAAGGCGTTTAAAGCGTTGAAAATAACTTTAATTATTTTTTTAATTTTAAAGTATTTTTATGAAAGTTAAAAGGTTAAATTAAAAATCGACGCTTTTAACGAGGTGATTTTTAAAGTTTTTTTATAATTAAATGAATTAAGGAATTAACATTTAATAACTTTTTTTTTTAAAATAATGATTTTTTTAAAATATAATTATTTTATTTATAATAAAAAGTTTTTTATTATTATAATAATAACGAAACTTTAAGAATATATATTTATTTTATTAAATAATAAATTTAATATATTTATAAATTATTAAACGTTATAATATTTTATTATTAAAAAGATGTTAAATTTTTATTAAGTTAATTAAAATGAATATTTATTTTAATTTAATTACGAGTTATATTATTATTTAAGAAAAAAAAATATAATAATTAATGTTTTATTTTAAAAGGTAATTGATTTAATTATTTAAAAAGCGATTAAAAAATATAATTAATTTATTATTTTATTATTTTTTTTAATGTTTTATAATGGAATAAATTTTTTATAATTTTCGGTTAATAAGCTTTTAATGAATTTATTATTTTTAAATTTTTAATGTATTTTAATTATAATAAAGGTTTTTAAAAAAGAATTATTTTAAAGTATTAAATTAATTAATACCATTTTAATGGTTAATTAAAATATTATTAAATTAAAAGTGTAACGTGAATAAGTTAAAAAAAAAAAATGGGTACATTTTATAAAATGAATTATTATTTTTAAAAAAAAAGTTAATAATTTTAAATAATAAAGAGTTTTATATTAAGTTATGCGATAAGTTTTACCGTTTTTTAAATTAAACGTATTTAAATTAAAATAAAATGCGTGTAATAATGTTAAAAAAGTATTTATAATTTAATATAAAAGTGTTTATAAATTATTATTACGTTTATTATAAATAATATCGGAAAAATTAAAACTTTAAAATTAAATTAATAAGCTTATTTTAATCATTTTTTATTAACGAATAAATGTGGTAATATATTTTAATAAATTTTAAATTTATGTTTTTTAATTATAAAAAGTTTAATTTAATTTTAATAATCGTTAATTAATTAAGTAAAAAATTTTTTTCGTTATTTATATATAAAACTTATATTGTTATATAATTTATAAATTTATATTATAAATATATTTAACGTATTTATAAAACCTTTAAAACGATTACGTTTAATAAAAGTTTTTAATTTATAATTGTTTTTTTAAACGAATTAATTAAATTTATTAAAATAAATTTTTATAAATTAATAACGGAATATTTGTAATTTAATAATTAAACAAAGATTTTTAATTAATTTATTTAAATAAAATTATAACTTTTCGTAAATTATTTTTAAAATAATTAATTAAAAATGTTATTTTATTTAAATTTTACGTACGTTATTTAACCGCATTCGAATATAAAGCTTTTTTTTATAAAAATGGAAATAAAATTCGTTTTAAAAATAATTTTTAATTAATAAACCCGCATTTATAAGTTTAAAACTTTTTAAAAAAAATTTAACCGTATTATTATTTAATTATTAACGAAATGTTAAACTTTTATTATATAATAAATTTACGAAAATCTTTTATTAATATAAAATTATTAAAGCGAATAAATTAATAAAAAAAATAATTAATAAATTAAATAATGGGCGATTAAATGTATATTCGTAAAGGTAATTAATAAATAAATTACCTTTATAACGATTTAAATTATCCGATAATAAATTTTTTCAAAATATTAACGAAACTTTATCGCAACATTTTCGAAATTAATTTACTTTTAAATATAAAAATTTATTAAGTTTTAAACGCAAATTAATTAATTAAAGCCTTAAATAACTTAATTTTAAAATAAATAATAAATTCCCCGCTTTTAATGGAAATTAACGGGGAATAAAAATATAAAATATTTAAAATATTAAGTTTTAAGTTTTTTAAAAAAAAACTTTAATATAAAATAAATTAAGTAAATTATAACTTTAATTCGACGTAATATTTTTTTAAGAATTTTTTTAATACGTTAATTAAAATAAAAAACTTTTATAACTTATATTTTAAAATTATTAATCTTTTAATTAAATTCCGGTAATGAATTAAAGCCGTTATGGAAAATAAAATATTAGAAATAATAAATAAAAACGATTTATTTACCGTAAAAAAAAAAGAAATTAAAGGAATAAATCGTAAACGTATTAATAAATAATTTATTTTTTTTATAAACCGAATTTTTTTCCAAAAAAAGGAATTATATAACGGCGCTTAATTATTATTACTTTTAAAATATATTAATAAAGTTAATTAATTAATGTTTTAATTATAAAATTAATATATAAAAACCTTTTAAAAAAAATTACTTCGTAATTTTTTTTTTTTTAATTTTTCATTTTAAATATTTTCGTTAATAAAGTACGTAATCCCATCGTTACATAAGTTTTATTTTAATTAAAAACCTGTTCGCCATAACAATTATAATATAATATTTAAAATTATTTATTCATTTTATTTTTTTAATTTAAAGGTTTATTTTTAAGATTTTTTTTTTTTAAATATATAAGCGTTTACATATTAATTTAATTTTTTTTAAGTTACGATATATTTGAAACTTTATTTTTAATTTACATTTAATTTTTAAAAGCTTTTATTTTTTTAAATAAAATTTTTTATATTAATAATTATAAGGTTTTATTTTTATTTATAATAAAACACCTTTTAATATTATTTATTTCATTATTAATTAATAATAACATTTAAATTATTAAATAAAAGTTTTAATAAAAACATTAAACCGTTTATTAATTAAATTAATTAATTAAAACCCACTTTTATTCCTTTAATTACATAATTTTAAATTAATAAATTTTCATTTATAATTAAAAAAGAATTTTTAATTTTAAAAAAAACGTTAAAACCTTTAACGACTTGAAAAATTACTTAATTAATTATTTAATAATAAAATTAAAAGCTTGTTTTTCCTTTTAAAAAAAAAAAAAAAAAAAAGCTCCGCCCATTAATAAATTTCTTAATTAAAATAAACGTGTCCTTTAATTAAATCCACGACGAAGTTCCATTACTTTACCCTTAAAGTTTAATATAATAAAAGTAAATCCATTTTAAGCCGTATTATCCGTTATTTTAAATAAATTAATAATGTTAAAAAATTAATTATAAATCGTTTTTTTTTCTTTTTACTTTTTTTATTTTTTCTTTTTCTTTTATTTTTTTCATTCCTTTTCACGCTTTTTATTTTTTTACTTTAATTTATGCGTTATAAAACTTAATTATTTTTTTAATGGAATAAAATAATAAGTTTAAAAAATTAAATAACCTTCGGCGTACCCTTAGAATATAATCGATAGTTTTATTTTTATTTTTATTAAAAATTTACATTAAAAATTTATGTTTTTTATTAAATAAATTAAATTTTACGTTTAAAAAATAAAAAATAAATACGAGGAATAAGCTTTAAATTAATTAATAAAAATTTTTTAAAAAATATATTTAATTTATATAATTTTATTTATTTATTAAAAGCGAAATTAAATCGATTTTTTAATTTTTCTTTATTAAAAATAATATTAATTAATATATTAAAGTTAAATAAATATACGATTTATTAAAATTATTATATAATAATTTTAACGTTAAAATTTAAATTAAAGATAATTTTTATAAATTTAATATATAATTAAACAAATAATTTTTTAAGTTTTATATGCTTTTTATATCGTTAATAAATAAAAAAAAAATCTTGGTATTTAAGTGGGAAAAAGAATTAAATTATTAATTAATTATTAATTTCCGCACTTAAATATTTTATTATTATTTAAATAAAAAAATAAAATTTATTAAATTTAAAAACTTTTATTTAATATTAATTTAATAACGCGTTAAAGTTATTTAAAAAAAAATTAACTTTATAATTTTTTAACTTTAATTTAAAATTAAAGTTATTTTTAACGTTATAAAAATAATTTTTATCGGTTTTAATATTCTTTATTTAATCATGGAAATTATAATTTAAATATATATAAAAAAACTTTTTTAAGCTTTTTTAATTTTTTATTAACGCAGCGTTTTTATAACGTTTAATATAAATTTAATTTATTATTTTTATAAATAAAAAGGTTATTTTTTTAATAATTATTTAACGCGTAATGCGAAAATTAAAATAATAACCATGTAACGGCGCTTAATTACCGTTATTTTTAAAGTATATTAACGGAGCGGTTAATTAATATTTTAATTATAAAATTAATATATAAAAACCTTTTAAAAGAAATTATTTCGTGGTTTTTTTTTCTTAACTTTTTATTTTAAATATTTTCGTTAATAAAGTACGTGGTTTTATTATTATATAAGCTTTATTTTAATTTAAAATTTATTTATTATAATATAATATTTAAAGTTATTTATTCGTTTCATTTTTTTAATTTAAAGGTTTATTTTCGAGATTTTTTTTTTTTTTAAATATATAAACGTTTACGCATCGATTTAATTTTTTTTAAATTACGATATATTTCAAGCTTTATTTTTAATTTATATTTAATTTTTAAAAGCTTTTATTTTTTTAAACGAAATTCTTTATATTAATGGTTATAAAACTTTACTTTTACCCGTGATAAAACATTTTTTAATATTATTTATTTTATTATTAATTAACGATAATATTTAAATTATTAAATAAAAGCTTTAATGAAAATATTAAGCCGTTTATTAATTAAATTAATTAATTAAAATCCGTTTTTATTTTTTTAATTATATAATTTTAAGTTAATAAATCTTTATTTACGGTTAAAAAAAGTTTTTAATTTTAAAAAAAACGTTAAAACCTTTAACGGTTTAAAGAATCATTTAATTAATTATTTAATAACGGGATTAAAAGTTTATTTTTTTTTTAAAAAAAAAAAAAAAAAAAGCTTTATTTATTAATAAATTTCTTAATTAAAACGAGCGTGCCTTTTAATTAAATTTACGATAAAGCTTTATTATCCCACCTTTAAGGTTTAATATAATAAAAGTAAATTTATTTTAAATTATATTATTTATTATTTTAAATAAATTAATAACGTTAAAAAACCGATCGCGGATCGTTTTTTTTTCTTTTACCTTTTTTATTCCTTTTTTTCCTTTTATTCCCCCCGCTTCCCTTCGCGCCTTTTACTTTTTCATTTTAATTCGTGCGCTTTAAAACCTGGTCGTCCTTTTAATGGAATAAAATAACGAGCTTAAAAAGTTAAATAACTTTCGGCGTATCCTTAAAATATAATCGATAATTTTATTTTTATTTTCGTTAAAAATTTATATTAAAAACTTATGTCTTTTATTAAATAACTTAAATTTTACGTTTAAAAAATAAAAAATAAATATAAGAAATAAACTTTAAATTAATTAATAAAAAAATTTTAAGGAATATATTTAATTTATATGGTTTTATTTATTTATTAAAAGTGAAATTAAATTAATCTTTTGGTTTTTTTTAATTAAAAATAATATTAATTAATATATTAAAATTAAATAAATGTACGATTTATTAAAATTATTATATAATAATTTTAACGTTAAAATTTAAATTAAAAATAATTTCTATAAATTTAATATATAATTAAATGAATAATTTTTTAAGTTTTACGCGCTTTTTATATCGTTAATAAATAAAAAGGAAATCTTAATATTCGAATGGAAAAAAGAATTAAATTACCGGTTAACCGTTAATTTCCGCACTTAAATATTTCATTATTATTTAAATAAAAAAATAAAGTTTATTAAATTTAAAGATTTTTATTTAACGTTGGTTTAATAATGCGTTAAAGTTATTTAAAAAAAAATTAATTTTATAATTTTTTAATTTTAATTTAAAATTAAAATTATTTTTAATGTTATAAAAATAATTTTTATTAATTTTAATATTTTTCGCTTAATAACGGAAATTATAATTTAAATATATACGAAAAAACTTTTTTAAATTCCTTTAATTTTTTATTAACGTAACGTTTTTATAACGTTTAACATTAATTTAATTTATTATTTTTATAAGTAAAAAAGTTATTTCTTTAATAATTATTTAACGCGTAATACGAAAGTTAAAATAATGGTTATTATTTTAAAAAAAAAAGTAACGGAATACGATAAAAATAATATTAATTTAAAATTAAAAGAAAATAACGTTTAAATAAAGCTTTTAATTTAAGCTTTTTTTTATATATTTATTTATTAATATTTATTTTTATTAATTTTAATTTTTTTAATTTTATAATAAAAAAATTATAATTTATAATTAATATATTAATTTATTTATGAAATGTAAACGTGGTAATAATAATACGAATGTTAATAAATATCGAAATATAAACGTATATAATCGTTAATTAATGAAATATACGTTTAATAATAAATGTATAAAATTTCTTTATTATTTAATTTAATTAATTTATTATAATTAAAAGTTTTAATGGATAAATTATTAATTAAATTAACGAAGTAATTTATATTAATATTTAAATATAAAGTAAAAGTTTTTATAATATATTTATTTTTTTAATAAATTTAAAAAATTATTTTTAATTTTAAATAATATTAAAATTTAAATTTTTAACGAAATATAATATTATATTAAATAATTAACGTTAACGATTAATTTTCTTTAAATTATTATTTTTTTACCATCGTTACGTTTTTAATATTACGTTAAAATTTTCCATTTTTCGGAAAAATGTAAATAAAATTATATAAAAAAATATAAAACGTTGTAATCGTTTTTAATTTCGTGCCCCGAAAAAAAAGTAAACCATTATAACGTTTATATATTTTATAATAAACCTTATAATTAAAATAAATTAATAATTTTTTATTATTATTTTGCTTTTTTTTTTTTAATTTTTCGTTAAATTTTCGATGTATTTCGCACCATTATTTATTATAAACGTTTATTTAATTTTAAATTTAACGTTTATTAAAAAAATGTTACGTTTTTAATGAAGTTTTAACGTAATTTACGGGTTATTAAATGCTTTTACTTTATTTTATTAAAAGTTCGATTTAATTTTCGAAAAAAGGTTATAATAAAAAAACGATTTTATTTAAAAATAAATTATAAAAAAGCTTTTTTTTTATTTATATAATTTAATCGAAGTGTTTTCGAAAAAAAACAACGATTTATTACCGTTTTATTAGTTTTTTAATTATAAAATAAATTTAAAAAAAAGCGTTAATTTTATTAAATTATATTTTTTTTATAATATAAATACGAAGCATTTACGAGCTTTAAAAAAATATTTATTAAATTATTTATGTAAAAAATGGATCGTATTTAATACGGTTAAATATAAATTTTTCGTTTTTTTTATAAAAAAATTAAAAAGTGGTTTAAGGTTTTATGTTAATTATTAAAAATTAAACGTTCGTATTAAAAAAAATCGTTATTTTTTCTTTTTAATTAATAAAACGTTAAAAAAGATTTTTAAAGTTAAGGTTTTTATAAAATTTAATATTCGTTAAGTTTTTTATCGCATTAAAATGAACTTTATTTTAAAAAACTTTATTATTTTTTAAATTTATTTTAAATCGTATAAATACCGCGTGTTTTTTTTTAAGTTAAATAATGGGTTTAATGCGTTTTAAAAGTATATTAATTAAGCTTTTTTTTCGTTTTTTAACGACTTTTACACGGCGTATATAAATAATATTTTAATTTATTTAAAAGATTTATTTTTTTACGAACATTACGTGCGGTAAATGTTAAAATGCTTGCGTTTTATTAATTTATAAATCGATATTCGAAAAAACGAGTTTTCGGTTATAAAGATTAAATTTTTAAGGTTTATTATTTTTATTTTCGGCGTAATTATGTGACGGTTCCCATGAACAACGGTAAACTTGTGTTATATGGGGTTAAAAATAAGGTTATTTTCATTAATAAAAAAAAAAAAGAAAAGTAATAACCCTTCGTTTTTAAAGTTACGATATTTATACTTAAAGGTGTGGATTAAGTTAATTAACGTGGAAACTTTTTTTATACGTGTTTTAATAATTTCCACGACCTATTTAAAGTTATTAATAACTTTATCATAAGGACCCACGTTTATCGCGTTTATAACCATGATATAAGCTCGCGTTAATTTTTACTTTAATTAACTTTCCGGGTTTTCGACCCGTAACAAATTATTAATTAAAATAAAATTAAAATAATTTAAAATTAAAAAACATTTTCTTAAGTTTAAAAATTTTAATTATTTTTAAGCTTTTATAATTTTTATTAATAATTTATATTAAAATATAATTAAATTATAAAATTTTTATATTTTTTTATTATCGTTTTATATTAAATTTAAATTAACGAATATATTAAAGCGTTTAAAGCGTTGAAAATAATTTTAATTATTTCTTTAATTTTAAAACATTTTTATAAAAATTAAAAAATTAAATTAAAAACCAACGCTTTTAATGGGATAATTTTCGGAGCTTTTTTATAATTAAACGAATTAAAGGATTAATATTTAATAATTTTTTTTTTTAAAATAATAATTTTTTTAAAGTGTAATTATTTTATTTATAATAAAAAGCTTTTCGTTATTATAATAATAATAAAACTTTAAAAATATATGTTTATTTTATTAAATAATAAATTCGATATATTTATAAATTATTAAACGTTATAATATTTTATTATTAAAAAAACGTTAAATTTTTATTAAATTAATTAAAATAAATATTTATTTTAATTTAATTACGAGTTATATTATTATTTAAAAAAAAAATATAATAATTAATATTTTATTTTAAAAGGTGGTTAATTTAATTATTTAAAAAGCGATTAAAAAATATAATTAATTCGTTATTTTATTATTTTTTTTAATGTTTTATAATGGAATAAATTTTTTATAACTTTTAATTAATAAATTTTTAACGAATTTATTATTTTTAAATTTTTAATATATTTTAATTATAATGGAGGTTTTTAAAGAAAAATTATTTTAAGGTATTAAATTAATTAACGCCATTTTAACGATTAATTAAAATGTTATTAAATTAAAAACGTAATATAAATTAATTAAAAAAAAAAAAAAATACGTTTTACGAAATGGATTATTATTTTTAAAAAAAAGGTTAATGGTTTTAAATAATAAAAAACTTTGCATTAAATTATACGATAAGTTTTATCGTTTTTTAAATTAAATGTATTTAAATTAAAATAAAATGTGTGTAATAATGTTAAAAAAGTATTTATAATTTAATATAAAAGCGTTTATAAATTATTATTACGTTTATTATAAATAATGTTAAAAAAATTAAAACTTTAAGGTTAAATTAATAAGTTTATTTTAACCATTTTTCGTTAACGAATAAATATAATAATATATTTTAATAAATTTTAAATTTATACCTTTTAATTACGAAAGATTTAATTCGATTTTAATAATCGTTAATTAATTAAATAAAAAACTTTTTTCGTTATTTACGTATAAAATTTATATTATTATATAATTCGTAAACTTATATTATAAATACGTTTAATATATTTATAAAACCTTTAAAATAATTATATTTAATAAAAGTTTTTAATTTATAACCGTTTTTTAAACGAATTAATTAAGTTTATTAAAGTGGACCTTTATAAATTAATAATAAAACATTTATAATTTAATAATTAAACGGAAATTTTTAATTAATTTATTTAAATGAAATTATAACTTTTTATAAATCATTTTTAAAATAATTAATTAAAGATATTATTTTATTTAAATTTCGCATACATTATTTAACCATATTTAAGCATAAAGCTTTCCTTTATAAAAATGGAAATAAAATTCATCCCGAAAATAATTTTTAATTAATAAACTTATATTTATAAATTTAAGATTTTTTAAAAAAAACTTAATTACATCGTTGTTTAATCGTTAATAAAACGTTAAGCTTTTATTATATAATAAGTTTATAAAAACCTTTTATTAACATAAGATTATTAAAATAAATAAATTAATAAAAAAAAACAATTAATAAATTAAATAATAAGTAATTAAATATATATCCGTAAAGGTAATTAATAAATAAATCGCTTTTATAATAATTTAAATTACTTAATGGTAAATTTTTTTAAAGTATTAACGAAGTTTTATTATAACGTTTTTAAAATTAATTTACCTTTAAATATTAAAATCCATTAAATTTTAAACGTAAATTAATTAATTAAAACCTTAAATAATTTAATTTTAAAATAAATAATAAATCCCCCGTTTTTAATGGAAATTAACGGAAAATAAAAATACGAAATATTTAAAATATTAAACTTTAAACTTTTTAAAAAAAAACTTTAATATAAAATAAATTAAATAAATTATAACTTTAATTTAATATAATACCCCTTTAAAAAATTTTTTAATATACCGATTAAAGTAAAAAACTTTTATAATTTATACCTTAAAACCGTTAATTTTTTAATTAAATTTTAATAATAAATTAAAGCCGCCGTAAAAAATAAAATATTAAAAATAATAAATAAAAACGATTTATTTATTATAAAAAAAAAAAAAATTAAAGGAATAAGCCGTAAACGTATTAATAAATAATTTATTTTTTTTATAAATTAAATCTTTTTTTAAAAAAAAAAGTTATATAACGGCGTTTAATTACCGTTACTTTTAAAATATATTAACGAAATAATTAATTAATATTTTAATTATAAAATTAATATATAAAAACCTTTTAAAAAAAACCATTTTATAATTTCTTTTTTTTTAATTTTTTATTTTAAATATTTTCATTAATAAAATACGTGGTCCCGCCGTTGCATAAGCTTTGTTTCGATTTAAAACCTGCTCGCCGTAATAAGCCACCATTTTAAAAAAAAAAGTAATAAAACACGATAAAAATAATATTAATTTAAAATTAAAAGAAAATAACGTTTAAATAAAACTTTTAATTTAAATTTCCTTTTATATATTTATTCGTTAATATTTATTTTTATTAATTTTAATTTTTTTAATTTTATAATAAAAAAATTATAATTTATAATTAATATATCGATTCGTTTACGAAATATAAACGTAATAATAACGATATAAACGTTAATAAATATCGAAATATAAACGTATATAATCGTTAATTAACGAAACGCGCGTTTAATAATAAATGTATAAAATTTCCTTATTATTTAATTTAATTAATTTATTATAATTAAAGGTTTTAACGAATAAATTATTAATTAAATTAATAAAATAATTTATATTAACATTTAAATATAAAGTAAAAGTTTTTATAACGTATTTATTTTTTTAATAAACTTAAAGGACCGTTTTTAATTTTAAGTAATATTAAAGTTTAAATTTTTAACGAAACATGATATTATATTAAATAACCGGCGTTAATAATTAATTTTTTTTAAATTATTATTTCCCCGTTATTATTACGTTTTTAATATTACGTTAAAACTTTTTACTTTTTAAAAAAACGTGGATAAAATTATATAAAAAAATATAAAACGTTATGATCGCTTTTAATTTTATACCCCGAAGGAAAAATAAACCATTATAACGTTTATATATTTTATAATAAACTTTATGGTTAAAATAAATTAATAATTTTCCGTTATTATTTCGCTTTTTTTTTTTAATTTTTTATTAAACCTTTAATGCATTTCGTACCATTATTCATTATAAACGTTTATTTAATTTTAAGTTTAACGTTTATTAAAAAAAATATCGCATTTTTAATAAAGTTTTAACGTAATTTATAAATTATTAAACGCTTTTATTTTATTATATTAAAAACTTAATTTAACTTTTAAAAAAAAATTATAATAAAAAAACAACTTTATTTAAAAATAAATCATGGAAAAATTCTTTTTTTATTTATACGATTTAATTAAAGTATTTTTAAAAAAAAATAATAATTTATTATTATTTCATTAATTTTTTAATTATAAAATAAATTTAAAAGAAAATATTAACCTTATTAAATTACATTTTTTTTATAATATAAATATAAAACATTTATAAACTTTAAAAAAATATTTATTAAACCATTTATATAAAAAATAAATTATATTTAATATAATTAAATATAAATTTTTTATTTTTTTTATAAAAAAGTTAAAAAATAATTTAAAATTTTATATTAATTATTAAAAATTAAACGTTTATATTAAAAAAAATTATTACTTTTTCCTTTTAATTAATAAAACGTTAAAAAAAATCTTTAAGGTTAAAATTTTTATAAAATTTAATATTTATTAAGTTTTCCACCGCATTAAAATAAATTTTATTTTAAAAAATTTCATTATTTTTTAAATTTATTTTAAATCGTATAAATATTACATACTTCCTTTTGGGTTAAATAATAGGTTTAATGCGTTTTAAAAATATATTAATTAAGTTTTTTTTTCGTTTTTTAATGATTTTTATATAACGTATATAAATGATATTTTAATTTATTTAAAAGATTTATTTTTTTACGAACATTACGTGCGGTAAATATTAAAACGTTTACGTTTTATTAACTTATAAATTAATATTTAAAAAAGCGAGTTTTCGGTTACGAAAATTAAATTTTTAAGGTTTATTATTTTTACTTTTAACATGGTTATTAATTAAAATAAAATTAAAACGATTTAAAATTAAAAAACACTTATTTAAGTTCGGGAATTTTAATTATTTTTAAGCTTTTATAATTTTTATTAATAATTTATATTAAAGTATAATTAAATTATAAAGCTTTTATATTTTTTTATTACCGCTTTATATTAAATTTAAATTAATAAATATATTAAAGCGTTTAAAATATTAAAAATAATTTTAACCATTTTTTTAATCTTAAAGCATTTTTATAAAAATTAAAAAATTAAGTTAGAAATTAATGTTTTTAACGGGGTGATTTTTAAAGTTTTTTCATAATTAAATAAGTTAAGGAATTAACATTTAATAGTTTTCTTTTTTAAGATAATAATTTTTTCGGAATATAATTATTTCATTTATAATAAGGAGTTTTTTACCATTATAATAATAATAAAACTTTGGGAATATATATTTATTTTATTAAATAATAAATTTAATATATTTATAAATTATTAAACATTATAATATTTTATTATTAAAAGGACGTTAAATTTTCATTAAATTAATTAAAATGAACATTTATTTCGATTTAATTACAAGTTATATTATTATTTAAAAAAAGAAAATATAATAATTAACGTTTTATTTTAAAAAATAATTAATTTAATTATTTAAAAAACGATTAAAAAATATAATCGGTTTATTATTTTATTATTTCTTTTAATATTCCATGGTAAAATAAACCTTTTATAACTTTTAATTAATAAACTTTTAATAAATTTATTATTTTTTAATTTTTAATGCATTTTAATTACGATGGAAGTTTTTAAAGAAAAATTATTTCAAGGTATTAAATTAATTAACATTATTTTAACGGTTAATTAAAATGTTATTAAATTAAAAACGTAACACGAACGGGTTAAAAAAAAAAAAATATATTTTACGGGATAAATTATTATTTTTAAAAGAAAAGTTAATGGTTTTAAATAACGGGGAATTTCGTATTAAATTATATAATAAGTTTTATTATTTTTTAAATTAAATGTATTTAAATTAAAATAAAATGCGGGTAATAATGTTGGAAAAGTATTTGTAATTTAACATGGGAGCGTTTATAAACCGTTATTACATTTATTATAAATAATGTTAAAAAAGTTAAAACTTTAAAATTAAATTAATAAATTTATTTTAATTATTTTTTATTAATAAATAAATGTGGTAATATATTTCGATAAATTTTAAATCCATGCTTTTTAATTATAAAAAATTTAATTTAATTTTAATAATCGTTAATTAATTAAATAAAAAATTTTTTTTATTATTTACGTATAAAATTTATATTATTATATAATTTATAAACTTGTATTATAAGTACGTTTAATATATTTATAAGATTTTTAAAACGATTATATTTAATAAAAGTTTTTAATTTATAATTATTTTTTTAAACGAATTAATTAAATTTATTAAAATAAACTTTTATAAATTAATAACGAAACATTTATAATTCGATAATTAAATAAAGATTTTTAATTAATTTATTTAAATAAAATTATAATTTTTTATAAATCATTTTTAAAATAATTAATTAAAAATATTATTTTATTTAAATTTCGCATATATTATTTAATTACATTTAAATATAAAGCTTTCTTTTATAAAAGTAAAAATAAGATTTATTTTAAAAATAATTTTTAATTAATAAGCTTATATTTATAAGTTTAAAACCTTTTAAAAAAAGTTTAACCGCACCGTTATTTAATCGTTAACGAAACGTTAAACTTTTATTATATAATAAGTTTATAAAAACTTTTTATTAATGTAAAATTATTAAAATAAATAAATTAATAAAAAAAAACGGTTAATAAATTAAATAATAAACGATTAAATGTATGTTCGTAAAAGTAATTAATAAATAAATCGTTTTTACGATAATTTAAATTATTTAATAATAAGTTTTTTCAAAGTATTAACGAAGTTTTATCGTAACATTTTTAAAATTAACTTGCTTTTAAATATAAAAATCCATTAAATTTTAAACGTAAATTAATTAATTAAAGTTTTAAATAATTTAATTTTAAAATAAATAATAAATTTTTTATTTTTAATGAAAATCGATAAAAAATAAAAATATAAAATATTTAAAATATTAAATTTTAAATTTTTTAAAAGAAAATTTTAATATAAAATAAATTAAATAAATTATAACCTTAATTTAATATAATACTTTTTTAAAAACTTTTTTAATATATTAATTAAAATAAAAAACTTTTATAATTTACATTTTAAAATTATTAATTTTTTAATTAAACTTTAATAATAAATCGAAACCACCATAAAAAATAAAATATTAAAAATAATAAATAAAAACGATTTATTTACCGTAAAAAAAAAAGAAATTAAAAAAATAAATTATAAACGCATTAATAAAAAGTAATATTAAATTTATAATATTAATTTATTTCAGCGAGCTTAAATTAAAAAAAATGTTTACGTAAAGCGGGCTGCGCCCGCCCGTTTTAACCACGAGCTTATAGCCCGTGCCATTATATTTATAAAGTGTTAAACCGTTTTTACATTTTTTTTAATTTAAAATAATTTTATTCGAAAACTTAAGTTAATTATAAATTTATATAAGGGAAAAAAAAACCTTTAATATATAATTTTTTATTATTTAATAATAACGTATAAAATACTTTTTAAATTATATTTTAAAGTTAACGAATTAATTTTTTAATTTTTATATACCATTAAATTACCTTTTAAATATATTTTTATTATATTTTAAGTTTTAATAAAAAAATCTTTTTAATTATAACGTTTAAATGTTATTTATTTTTTTACGATAATATTATCATTAATTATTTAATTAATTTTAAACTTAATAACTAATAAAATATAAAATAAACCTACGTTTAAAATTATTTATATATTAATTTTTTTTAATCGTAATTAAATCGCGGTTTACCGTAATTTTAATTATAAATTATTAAATTTATTAAATTTATATTTAAAATAAATGTTAATAAATATATTTAATATATAAATTATTATTTATTAAATAATTTAAACCTTTTATTAAAAATAAATTTTTTAATTTTTTAATTATTTATTTAATTATTATAATTATTATAATTATTATAATTATTAAAAATAAAAAAGTTAATAATTTAATCGCGGTTTAAAATACTTATTATATAAAATTATATTTATTATATATGGTTAATTTAAAATAATAAAGTTAAAATAAATATAATATTTAACATTTTATTATATACGTTTTATTACATGTAATTTAATTAAAATAAAATTATTTAAATCGTTGGATTAAAAGCTTTTAAACGTTTAATTTTATAATTAAAAAATTACGATAAATATAAAGTTATTAAAATTTAAACGTTAAAATTATTATGTATTAACTTTTTATCGGCTTTTAAAAGGTTAATAATTTAATTGCGGTTTAATATTTAAAATTACGATTAAAATTATAATTAAAATTATAATGGAATAAAATAAAAATGAAACGTTATATAAAATTAAAAAAAAGTTTATTAAATGCGTAATAACGTAATTAATTAAATTAAGTTATATTTAATGAAAAATTTACAAAGTTCGTTAAAATATTTATGGTTTAATTGTTTTAATAATGGCATAAAACGCGAAAAACGATAAAACTATCTCAGACCAGGGATGTTTTTTGTTGTATTTGGGGGAGTTGAAGCTTTTGATTGGTTCAATTTCGCTGTGGCTGGAAAGGTACAAAAAAAAAACTGGATCCCTGGTCTGAGTCCACTGAGATAAGTATTGATTGGCTAAATCTGCAGTACATTGCCACAGCGAAGGTCCGAGCTCAATTGGTACAAGTTTTGCCATACAATCCCACATACAAACAAAGGTATCTCTTTTAGCCACTTTTGATTAGCGCCACGGCTAGGAACACCAATTTCACTCGAATTCAACGATAACTTCAAGCCGCTGCATCGTAACTAATCTATTGTTTCAATTGAAGAAAAGTTGGTATTATACAATTGTATCCAACGCCTTTTCTAATGAACCTGGTTTCAATCTCATAGCTCATAAATCAGATTCGTTTTTCTGGTTGTAAAACTGGCCCTTTTCGTGGGTGCGACCGCGGGTCAGATAGGTGTGGCCCAGGTATGGCTGAAGCGTGGTCGCATAGACAAGAGATCAGCTTTTAATCCAATTTACCGGACGAAATGAAGGATTGAAAACATGCAAAGTTGATCGAAAGATAGCTCTTGTACAACAGTTATAATTAATGGCTTTTCTTAATTGTTTCAATTTTATTGATGCGTGGATAATTGATTGAAGTAAGAGGTATATTTGATGGGGTGGGTTAGCAAGGGTGAGAAAAGAGTACTTAGGTTTGTATGGGGGTTTGTATGGCGACGCGTGTACCGATTCAGCCCGGACCTTCGCCACAGTGGCTGTGTACTGCAGATTTAGCCAATGGGCACTGCAGATTTAGTGTTGCTCTTAATAAATAACTTATTCTTTTTATAAATTAAATTTTTTTTTAAAAAAGAAAATTATATAACGACGTTTAATTATTATTACTTTTAAAATATATTAATAAAATTAATTAATTAATATTTTAACCGTAAAATTAATATATAAAGATTTTTTAAAAAAAATTATTTCGTGGTTTTTTTTTTTTTAATTTTTTATTTTAAATATTTTCGTTAATAAAATACGTGGTCCCGCCGTCGTATAAATTTTATTTTAATTTAAAACTTATTCGCCGTAACATTTATTCGAAAATATTTATTTATAATAATAAGAAAATAATTTTTTAATATATTTTTATATAAAAGTTAATTATTTTTAAATGTGTTTTACGGTTAATTTTAATTTTTAAAGAGCAACACTAAATCTGCAGTATTGATTGGCTAAATCTGCAGTACACTGCCACAGCGAAGGTCCGAGCTCAATCGGTACAAGTTTCGCCATACAATCCCACATACAAACGAAGGTATCTCTTTTAGCCACTTGCGACTAGCGCCACGGCCAGGAACACCGATTTCACTCGATTTTAACCCCAACTTCAAACCGCTGCATCGTACCTAATATACTGTTTCAATTGAAGAAAAGCTCGTATTATACAATAATATCTAAAGGCCTTTCTAATGAACCTAATTTCAATTACATATCTCCAGAACAAAGTGCGTTTCTCTGGTTGTAAAACTGCCCCTTTTCGTGGGTGCGACCGCGGGTGCGACCGCGGGTCAGATACGTGGGCTGAAGCGTGGTTTCTCGGATAAGTGATCAGCTTTCAATTGAATTTACCTGACTAAATGAGGGATTGAAATCATGCAAAGTGGATCGAAAAATAGCTCTTTCAAAGCAGTTATAATGAACAGCTTTTCTTAATTGTTGGGATTTTATTAACGCTGAAACAATTGATTGAATTGGAGTGTATGTCTGATGGGGAGGGCAGGCAGGGGTGAGAAAAGGGTACTTAGGTTTGTATGCGGATTTATATGGCGACGCGTGTACCGATTCAGCCCGGACCTTCGCCACAGTGGCTGTGTACTGCAGATTTAGCCAATAGGCACTGCAGATTTAGTGTTGCTCTTTTTAAAATATTTTAAAATATATAATATTTTTTTTTTAAATTAATTCATTATTATTTATTTTAACATTTATAATTTAATTTTTATAATAAATAAATTAAATAAAATAAAAAAGTTTTAAACGATTAATATTATAATATATTTTTTATCGTAATTTTTTAATAATTTTAAACGCTTTTTTTTAAAAAATAAATATTTTAATTTTTAAATTTTATAATAAACATTTATTTAATATATATTTTAATATAAAACGTTTTTTAATATTATAATTTTTTTAATAAATTTATTAATTAAAAATAAAATTATAATCTTCGTTTTTTTATAAGGTAAATAATGTTTTATAAAACGTTAAGGAAATATTAATAATATTAAAGCTATTTTTAAAAATATAATGTAAATGGGAAATTATAAATGGGGTTAAGGTTGAAAATAATTTTAACGTTTATTTCTAAAACCCATTGTAAATGGGGGCCTGTTAAATGGCGTTCTCTTGACTAGATGAATAATGATAAATAGTGACTTAGATTTAACACGCGAGGCCACCCGTTCGGGTGGCACAATATCCCGAGTTTAGCCGGAAGTCGATGGTTCGATTCCCCGATCTCCCGTTTTTGTTTCTTTTTTCATCCGATAAAACCACGCACCACCACGGTTCGCGCACCCGTTTAGCCACCCTTTAAGCCTCCCCTTTACGCCTCTCCTTTAGCCACCCGTGCTGCCACCCGTCTAACCTCCCGTTGAACCACCCGTAACCACCCCGTAAGCCACCCCTTATCGAACCCTTAAGCCACCCGCCGGGCCTCCCGTTCTGCCACCCGTTGAACCACCCCCCGGCCAACCACCCGTTGAGCCTCCCCTTTAACCACCCGTTAAACACCCCGTCGAACCCCTATTAAGCCACCCGTGCAGCCACCCGTCTAACCACCCATCTAACCCCCGTAGCCTCCCCCGATCTAAACACCCGTTCAGCCTCCCGTTGACCCGTTAAGCCACCCGATCAACCCCCGGTCTAGCCACCCGTCCCGTTGTACCCCCGGTTGAACCACCCACCCGATTAGCCACCCCTTATACCACCCCTTATACCACCCCTTAAGCCTCCCGTTGAATCACCCCCCGACGAACCACCCGTTCAGCCACCCGTTCAGCCACCCGTGGCCACCCGTAGCCACCTTTCTAACGCCTTAGCCACCTTCTCAGGGGTTGTTGAATCCCCCAGCTGAGGGGTCGTTCTTTTACTTATATAATCTGTGTTGAAGATCAGGGCCAGCTGAACTGAAAAGACTCAATTATGTAAGCGCCTTAGGTAATCGCTCCAGCTTTGCTACCCAACTGGTCCGTGCGCGAGAGCCAGCTTTTGACAAGCTTTTCGTTTCTAAAAAACTGAATCTTGTCGAAAACCACCTTCTCGCGAACGGACCACCTCGAAAATTGAGATCTGTTGTTTAATTGGTTAAAAGCTCTGAATTGGTCCCACCCGCGAGACGATGCACCCAATCAACCGTCGTGGACTTAACGGCCTCTTGGGAGATAACGGGGTTTACGAACTTTTAGCGCCGGAGATACGGAATTACCGCGATAGGAGATTTTTGATAAGGATGGACCATGGAGAAAAAAGGGAGAAAAAAAACACACCAAAGCTTTACCCGTACAATTACCCTCGTTAAACTCGGGTATAACTTCGTTGAAAAAAGAGAAAAGTATAATTTCATCATCGAAGCGGGAATATCGGATCGAAGCATCACGTATATCGGTTCGGGCTGGCAAAGTCGGGAGCGTGATATGATGAGATTTACGTCTCTGAGTAAACATTCTACGGGTAAGATATGGGATCCGAGTACTAATTCGTTGGGCTCGGCGGGTATCGTCAGGATTACGCGAAATACGGGGTCAAAGAATAGAAATAACTCTACTTCATATTACTATTATGTTTGCATAATAGATATGTATGTCATAGCTCATTCGACAGCGTTGCGGCATCTACTACTCCCGTCAGTATCTCATAAAAAACAGCTGCAAGCACGGGCAGCTGCTCCTAGTATTTACCCGTGAAATCTTGCACCCATTCCTGTACGAACGTCGCGATCTTTTGCTGAGTGTCCGCGACGGGCGCTGGCGGGAGGTCTGGTGTCGTCTCATTAGGGAAGAGACCATTCTCATCCCAGTGGTGAACCGCTTTCTAGTACGGTGTTAGAATAGGAAAATCAGACAAGTATAGTGAACTTACAGCGATGAGAATATAGGGCTCTTCTGGGGTGCTAGTTCTTTCGGGTATCTCAATCGCGTGAACACCGGCGGCGCGCCACGGATCCCATTCGCCATCGATGAAGGCGAGTCTGGGGTAGCTGATGTTGAAACCACCAATCCTATTGATGTAATCTACATCTGCCGGCTTAGTCAAGTTAAAGGCATCTCGGCAGATCATAGCCGAGTAGTCAACGTCGATTGTACGTGAGATGAGAGGCAGTTGGTCCTCCGGCACACCGCTCCCAGTTTGGAGATATCCCCATCTGAATACGTGATGAGTGCTTGTACCACAGATGAAAGATAGACAGATAGAAACTTACTGGGTGCAGACCTGGTACTGCCACAGTCGCCAACTCTGAGTAATATCATCGTTCGCGTAGAAATCTACGTCGTGAGTAGAGTAACACGCGTCTTGCGAGCCGGAACAGCCGGAAACTGAGGTTTGGTTGACATAACCAATGTAATTCAAGAATCGGTTCGCCAGGGTATCTAGCTCATCTTCGTAGCCACCAACTTTGATTAGCTCCTCGACCGAGGCTCGCCGCTCCTCTGTGTCAGGGAACAGCACAGTGTCGGAAGAAACATTGTCACAGTAGACGAAGAAGCTGTCGCTGCTCTGAGTAGGATCCCAGTTTAGGCTCTGCAGGCCGTAAATGCCTCCGTTGATCGCACTGGCGAAGTCGTTGTCGTACGTGACATTAGGGAGGCCGAATGCTGCTTTGAGCTTCCCGACATAGTCCGTGCCCGCCTTGCCAATGAGGATGTTGTCGACGATATGCGTCAACTTTCGAGTGGTCTCGACACACGCAGAAGGCCCGTAAGTGGCGGCAGCCTCAAAGTATTGCCAGTAATCCCAGATCGCCTCAGGTACTCCTGACGACGAGATAGCACCAAAGTACACGTCTGGATATAAAACTCGCAAAAACGCGACGAACGCGCCTGCATAGCTGCCGCCGTAGGCGATCCATGGTGTCGTCTCGGGGCTTAAGTCTACATCCTCCAAGCCGTCAAATTTCACATTTTGGGCGAAGTAGGCGGTGTCGGCTAAGGCCTGGTCGGTGGTCAAGAAACGCAAGTTCTCGGTGCTGAAGTCCGGCACAGGAATACTTTTCCCATAGTATCTGTGCTCGAGGATAACACCTAGACCATTCGTGGCTTTCGCAAGTTGGTAAACGATACCTTTCTGCAGGAAAGGCAATCGATCAGAGCCGCTCGTCTCTCCACCTGCCAATACGATTACTGGACCCCCGGGTTTGTAATACTGCGCGTCGAACCAGTATCCCTGATTGAACGTGTCATTGGAATGCGGCTCGTAGGTGGAATCGTTGTGGAAGTGGTCAATCGGTGTCGAGAGGTTATACTCGGGGTAGAGAGCTTGAACATCGACCTGTCTCGCACCAATGTCGCCGAGCGCGTCCCTGCTTTGGATCTGTCATGATTGTTTGTTAGTCGTGAACTATATGGGATCCATGGATGCTGAAGCAGGGGTCACACCTGTTTTTTAAGCTCGCTAATAGGTAACGGATGCTTCTGAATTGCCTGAGCTGTAGAGACTAGGGCTAGCAAGCCCGTAATAGTACCGTATGGGACCATGACGACCAAGAAGCAGCTTGTCGAGCCGATTACCTTAAGGATGATTCGGTTAACAAGAAACGCAGCATAGCTAGAATTAGGGCGATGCACGTATATAAGACATGGCGATCAGAGAGCTGCTTGGCATTGTGCAATCGCTAGCTTCTATTATTGCTATTATTGTTTTAGGCAGGACCAAGATGCAGCGTCGCAATATCTTTTCCCGATATGCTACCCGAGAAGCCGAGATGAGTGACGATCCTTGGCGATATGCAGCCAGCCACGAAGCTAGGTAGAATACAGAAGGTCTCTAAGGCTTATCGCGCCGCCACACCTTGTATAATAGGTATCGATATAACAATAATTGCCTTAAACATGATACCTATGTCATGAAAAGCTCGGACTCAGTTAGACGTGTTAAGAGGATTCGTGAGGGATCCAATAGCTTAACCTTCATCTAGGTATTTTCAGGGGGCTAGTCCAAGACCACGATTTTATTAGAATCTAAAAACATTAAATCATATCAAAATATATAAAAAATTCTACATAATTGTATTAGTCGATTGTACTCTAACAAGTTTATTAATTCCGAGAGGCAGCTATTACGTAGGTACCTAGTTAAGAAACGTGGAGGATTGGGGGCCTCTTCGACGTTTTAAGTGATTGGGCGGGACCTTGCACATGGATGTCTCAGTTTTCAGCTCAGCTCTCTTTTTTTCTCACCACTCGCTATTGTATTACATTTCCAGCGCGCCTAGTTTTCTGTCAGGCGTCAATATCCGGTGAGGGTCATTTTTCACCATGGATCCCGTCACTGCGTTTGCTTCGGCAGGCACTGTGGCTGCCTTCATTCAAATGGGCTATCATCTCGTTGTGAATACGTATACAATTTATAATACTGCATCGGGTATGGCTAAGAAAGATGAGCAGCTCGGCTTCTTTATCGAAAAGTTAGGAAGCTTCTCCGAGTCGATGATTTCGGCAGAACCTACCCTTGATCTTAGCGACGCTGAAAAAGGGATGAAGAGCGTTGCGTTGAAATGTATCGGCCTTTCGAATAGACTGATCGAGATTCTCAACCGGTCGAGAACCAAAGATCCACATTCGCTTCGGCAAAGTGCTATTGCAGCCTTCCACGGTCTTTTGAACACCAACAAGAAGGAAGAGCTCAAGAAGGAGTTAGATGAATGTCAAAGGCTTTTCCACATGCAATTGACCCAGATGTTGAGGCTAGTTTAGATCAATCTTTCGGAGTTTCAACGATAATAACATTATCAACTGCAGTTCAAATACGGTCCAAAGTCTAAAGAAACTTGATGAGCTCGCCAACTCAAACCAATATATTGGGAGCGAGATAGAGGCTCTCCGTCAACATATCGTTGAACTAGAGAAAGGTGTTACCTTGACTGGTATTGGGGAAGAAGCTGCGAACAAACTTGCTAGCCTCTTAAAGCTTTCTAACGATACTCTAACATTGATCAAGAGCCATAAAATTCTAGAGAGTCTTTCCTTTTCGAAGTTGCATCAAAGGTACGAGACAGTCGGACAAGCGCACTCGGAGACCTTCAATTGGATTTTTCAGGATGATCCAGACAGAAGCGTAAAAGCCTTAGAAGGAAAAATACTCTTCACGAACTGGCTGAGTTCCGGGAGAGGTATCTTTCACATTGCAGGTAAGCCTGGGTCAGGAAAGTCGACTCTGATGAAATTCATATACAAGCATGAGAAAACAAAGGATCTGTTAGATTCTTGGGCAGCCGGCCGAAAACTTGTTGTCGGTAAGCATTTCTTCTGGCGGCCTGGTGAAGATGCTTTGGAGAACTCGACTACTGGATTGCTACAAACACTCCTTTACGATATTCTTGAGAAGTGCCCTGATCTCGTTCCTCACGTCTTTCCACGACCATGGGCTAAAATCAAGGACCTTCCACCGTTGACTGTCATGCCGGTTATCCTTAGTAGGGATGATCTTCATGATGCTTTTGATCGACTGATAGACAACCGCGGTATCTTTGAAAATATGTGCTTTTTCTTCATGATCGATGGCCTTGACGAATTTCAAGAAACGCGCGATGAAGGGTACAAGCAACTTATCAGATTATTCTCGAATTGGACTACAAAAGCACCAGAACAAATCAAGGTCTGCGTATCGAGCAGAGAACATGCGGTTTTTCTAGATCACTTTTCGGAAACGCAGGGCTTAAGATTGCAAGACTTAACCGCGGATGATATCTACAAATACGTCAGAGAAAAGCTTATGTCCAACCCGAATTTTCTCGAAATGGAAAAACCGGAAGACGGAGCCAATAAGTTAATCTCTGAGGTCACGCATAGGGCTGACGGTGTATTTCTATGGGTTGCTTTGGTGGTAAAACTATTGGATGATGCCTGCGATGACGGAGATAACTTTCTGGATCTTAAACAGAAAATAGACTTTCTTCCACCCGAAATCAGGGGTCTATTTGATCAGTTGTTCGACTCTATTCGCCAGTCAGATAGAGACGAGTCAGCTCAAACATTTGCTGTTGTTCTCAAACTTCTAAAGAATACACGAGGGATGCGACTATCTTTACTCCGATACTCCTTTCTAGATAACTACAACGTTAACCCCCTTTTCGCCTCAAGGCCCAGCTCTCCAGACCAGAAGTTCCTAGATTGGAATGACGAGTCCATTAGAAAACGACTAAAGAGGACTCGTAAACAGTTGTATAAACGCTGTAAAGGCCTCCTTGAAGTCGTCGAATCCGACGACGACCCTTTGCCAAGCTATAAACCGAATCAAGTTAGCTTGAAAGGCAAGCCTCTTTCACAACGCATCTCACTTATTCACCGATCCATCCAGGAGTATTTGGAGGAAAAACAAATTTCGGAAGAACGAGTTGCTAGAACGAAGGAATTCGACGTTATCGATGCCATTTGTCAAACTTACGTGGCCGAATTAATCGCCCTCAAACTGAAGCAACCAGACTGTAATGATATATGCTACTATCCTGAACTACGAGATATTATTATCATACTTTCAGAGGCTGGAATAGATGCTGTACGACAGGGGTGGATCACTGCCCTTCAAAACTTAGACAAAGCAAGACGTCGATATTTGGATCAAGACGACACCGATTTAAATCTAATGTCAATCTACCTCATCGACAACATTATAGCCATCGGAAGAGTATTTTCGGTCGCTCATAGCGCAGCTCTTTTTGGACTTTACACGTTCTTCACAACATGGGAAAACCCGTCTGCTTCCCCCTTGGACAAAGACATCAGAAATGGCAGCCTTGCTTTAGCCGCCATATATGGACTACTACATTATTCTTCCTCGTCCGACAGTGGATGTTACTTAAAAATATTTCGTTGGTTATTCGACCACGGATGCTCTCCAAACCAAGCTATTCTCAAGTGCTATGGTGGTAGTCTATGGTGGGCGATTATCTCCCATTTCTCCACAAACCTAGATACTTGGACATACCCGTATATATACGAGGTGGTAGAGACATTTCTGGAGTTTGGTGCAAATCCCGAGTTTTTATTCACCATTCGAGAAGTCGATCGCGATAATGAAAGAAAGATAATGGTAGAAACCATACCACCAGCGGCCATAGGAACCTCGACGATAGATTCAGTCTATTCTTTCATTCAAAGATTGGCGGGAAAGGATTCAAAACTCTTCGATTTAATATCTTCAAGAGGTGGACGAGCTACTTTGCGGGAATTCATCGAGGTCATAAAACCACCAAATATGGATACTCTTCTTACTCTCATTGATAGAAATATGAATGCTCAACAGCTCGACCAACCGACCCTAAACCACACCAAAGAAACCCGGCATGACCTACCCACTCCCGAACAAGAAGTTAATACAGAAGCGTCAATGGAAGAGCCAGCCGCAACAGAACAGAAACTAGACTCAATATCTGCAGATAAGAATGCAGAAATGATTGTAGCGAAACATGTTGGGGTTAAGATGATCACCTTTTTGAAGCGGTTGATAAACAATCCTCTAGCAACTTTCATCCTTGGTAAGGTGTCTCTTATTCTTTGGGTAATATATTCCAAGGTTCCTTTAACAACTAATATCTTCTAGGAGCATTTCTATCGTACTGGTTCCTTATCGCATATGGATCTAAAGGATCTTGAAGGCAGGAGTTAACCTAGGGAGTTAGGTGTCCAAGACTCATTTGGACAAGTGGATAGGGGTCTGTACAGTTGAGGACCATCATTTAACTAGGTACCTAGTATTTACCTCCTAGGTACCTAACGTACTTGTAACAGGCATGTATCAAGGATCATAGGGACCCGCTGCCCTTCGCCCAGTGAGTAGTTCAGCGTCGCCGTCTTCCTTAACAAGGTAGATATCTTCATGACGAACGCCGAATTTGCCTTCTAGATAAATTCCAGGTTCATTCGTGAAAGTCATTCCCGGTTGAAGAGTAACCTTCGTATTCCACTTGTTCAGGTATGGAGACTCGTGTGCTAAGAGAAAGTTAGGAGATTCAACTTCACACTGATATACTGGAAGCTAAGGTGTATGAGGACAACGTACCTTTTATCCCGATCCCGTGGCCGAGGCGATGCGTGAAGCCATAACCGTATCCGGCATCTTCTATGACCTTGCGAGCCGCGATATCGACGTTTGCGGCGGTATTGTTGGCCCTGAACTCCGCAGCCGCTGCTGTCTGAGCTTCGAGCACGATGTCCCATACTTTTAACTTCTCGGCATGTAGTTCCGGGGCACGGTCGGATACCTCGAAGTGCTTAGCGCGCAGTCCTAGTCTCCCGACGAAGGACGTCAAGAGGGTACGAAGTGATCGCGTTTGTTTGACCGCCGAGTCAATGAAGAAACTGCGACAAATATCGGAAGAATATCCCAAGTAGTGAGCCCTATAATGAGTTAGGAACGTTTATCTGGAGGTTTTGCAGGTTCACTCACCCAACATCGATCACAATCATGGTCTCATGGGTTAGCTTCTTTTGGCCAACTACGAAGCCGCCATGAGGAAGAGCCCCATCCTCTTCAAAGAGAACAATATTAAAGAAAAGGCCGAAATTGATAGATAGCAATGCGTTATCCAGAATATCTCGCACATCGTCTTCAGTCAAACCAGGAACGAGACATGGGCGCATAGCCCGTACAGCCTCAACAGTCCCGGTGTTTACGGTACGAAGCAGTTCCACCTCGGCCGGACTTTTTAGCTGTCTTACTAGTTCCACTTCCGGAGTCAGTCCCAGAGTTTCGAACCCAGTATTCGCTAGACCACGAGCAATGAAATCCCGCATCTCTTCATCTATCACGAGTCTAGGTTTCCTATGACCCGGAGTTCCAAAGTCGGCGAAGAGACGCGATTGAATCAATATAGCGTAAGGGTCCCAATGCTCTTCCCAGATCACAATGTCTAACTCAGGCTCCCGAGAAGGAATTCCGAGCATGCGGACCCGGCCTTCTTCAAAGTGCGGAGCAAGGAAAGCCGTCTTGGCAGAGACGGCGCCAGACTCGGAAATCAAGGGGAGGATTAGCATCAAGAAGGGCCTCTCTTCCGGCTCCCATGGCTCCCAGTCGACCTGTGATGTGTTGGCGTAGTACCTATTAGTCTTTACGTTAGGGTGAATGTGTTACTTTCGTGGAGGTTGAGGAGGTAACCATACTGAAGTGTGTAGCCTGGTTCGACCACAAAGGCGTCGGCTCCGGATGCAACTAAAGCTCGGGCAAGACGGTCTCTTCTCTCTAAGAACTCGTCTGAGCCGATAGGTATCGCGCTGTCGAGAAATGAGGTGTTATCGTGAAATTTTTCAATGGCGCATTTCTGCACCTGGGCAAAATCCGGCTTAGACTCGGCATTTTGATATAGCCATGTTCGCAAGATCCATGCGCCATTGAGTAAGAAGATGATAAAGATGATAAAGCTACGTCTGCCGAGAGACCTAGAACTTTGCCGTGGGCTCAACAGAGCCTGCTGCTGTGGTATCTTTTCCATATCCATATCCGTATACCAAGATACTCATCACGTATGTGAAAGTGAAGAGGAGAAGAAATGTACAGGACCTGAATTTTGGTGATATCTCGGAATTCAGGGGCGGTAGCGGTTAGAGGCCTACGGGGCCAATCCACCCAAGCTACGACTGTACGATTAGATAAACTCGATACGCTTAGCCTGCGGGGAATTGGGGAATCAATTGATAAGCCCCGTTTTTTAATCAGTCAAATGGAGTCAGATTAAATATCCCATGTGCTAATGCTACTGTATCGGACTGTGCACATAACTATCCCCTAGATTACACAACTGGCATACACTGCTGGCTATAACATGTGTTAGTTACCTATAAGGTCAATTAGGGGATAGCTTTACGCACAGTCCAATACAGTGATATTAGCACATGGGACACTTAATTTGACTCCATTGTCAGGATTCTATCTAAAAGCCATCGACTGTTAAACACGCACCCAACTATCAATCACAAAATGCACAAACTTTAGTCGAGTTTATCTAAACACTGCCAATCCCATCTCAGAAGCAATTCTTTCGTCACTAATCAGACGTCGAGAAGTCAATTCCGACAGCGTCCTTTCTACGTCGGACCAAAATCTTCTTGTCCGGATGAATGAATAAAAATTCGTGAATGGCACTATGCTGGAGTGGCTTCTGGTTGGCGAATGCGAAGTCGTATTCATCTAGCAGCTTGACTAACATGACCTTAGCAACCATGTCAGCTACTTGACGACCTGGGCATGCCCATCTTCCTGCACCCCAGGTCAAGATGTCGGTATCAACACTGCGAAATGGTCGCGCGAGATGTTCTTCGCGTTTGTCCTCGTCACAGAATCGGAGGCCTTTGTAGGTATTTGGGTCGTCGAAGATTGCTGGGTCTTTGGCGCGCCCTGGACCGGACATGGCTATAGGTTGTCCTTTCTTCAGTGACACACCGCCAACGACACAGTCGCGCTGTGCAATACGGCTATATACTATGAGCGTGCCAGGTGCTAGTCGTGCCGTCTCCTTCATAGCAGATTCGAGTCGCTCTAAGGTAGCGAGGGCAGCCATGTCCCATTTCCCGTCAAGGCTTGCGTGTTTGGCGTGAATTTCCGCGCGTACCGCATTTAGTACGTCCGGATGTGCTACAAGGTCGGAGAGCGCCCGGCATACGAAATTTGCGATGCTGTACGTTGAGCCTGCGGCAACAGAACCACATAATGCGCTCAGCACATTAGGATCCCGTTCTAGTTCGGTCCTCCCGTCTTTAACCATCCACGAGATCAAGTTTGGATCCACCGCGGTTTTGCCCGTTCCGAGGTCTGCCTCCTTCTGGCGTAGGACTTCGGGTACGACATAGGTGTCTAGCTCACGCCACGCCCGATCTAAATCCCATTTGGCCGGAAGAAGCCAAACAAGAACCGGCTGTAGGAAGGGAGGAAGGCAGCGCATTGCGAAAGCCACCACGAAAACTATCGTATGATTGCTTAGTCATCGACCACGCCAAGAGATATGAACCTCTTAGGAGACTTACCGTTTTTCGTGAGTCCGTAGGTTAACTCTACCAACCTCGGGTCTTGAGCCATCTGGGACCCAAATAACGCAAGCGCAACTACCTCGCTAAAGCAGCGTACGGCCGCGGGAAGAAGGTACATCTCAGTCCACTCGTGGCTTTGGGGGAAATCTTCCTTCATAGCATCGGAGAGGCGTGCCGTTGCGGGTGCAAACAGCTCCGGGAGGGCCGGGCTAATCCGTGCAAGCAGCATACGTACATGGTAGCTTGTTTTCTCTACCACGTCGATGCCAGTGAGGTGTCCGAGTAGAGTGAAAGAGTGCGCCTGTCTGCTGTCTAAGACATCCGTCCCGAGCCGGTTGAGCTCGGGAATCAGTCGCGACGGAAGTATGACGAGCTCCTGGCCGCCGTGGGCGAGTCTATACGGGTTTCCTTGAGCCTTTCGAGGCCATGTCAGCACAGCACACACAACCGTAAGTAGATTATGGAAGCCTACATTCTTGTCCGCAGCCTCGAGAATCTCTCGGGCCCAAAAGGTCCAACGAACTCGAGCAAAGAATCGAGGTTCGAATGGGAATAGCCTATTAACGACAGGAAGATCATCCTGGCTCTGGGCAAATCGGAAAATATAGAGGACAATGAAAATAGCGGCCGTAGCCGACAGAAGTCTGATCAGATAGTGACTGTCGAGGGCGCCATCACTCGATGTAAGGGGGAGTATGGTTTTTGTCTCGAAAATTCCGAGATGCGCGTCGGAATGAGTTGCCATGTTACACGAGTTGTCGATCTTTCTGTTCACCAGATTCTATCTTCATACAGCAGTGGTTCTAATAATCAACGGCTTGATACTACCACTCGCATCTTTAAAAACCTTCTCATCACGAATCCCTGCTACTCACAATTGTCTCATTTCCTCTCGTCTTGCTACACTTTCCTTAATCTTGTCCCTACGTCGCTCTTGTGAATGTGACCGGCTCCTTAGTTCTATTCTTGAAGTTTGGGGGGCGTGACGAGCAGAGTACTCGCAGGTACTTTCTCACGATGATCGGCAGGTCACTTAAGAAGTACCACACCACTTCGGAGCCGGCACCGACTACAATGCAGGAAGGTCGCATTACATTACGAGCATCCATCGGCGCTTCATATGCATCTCTTATCTAACCATCGGCACCGTTACTCGAAAGCAATTCTTGCTTATTATTACACTTTCTAATACATCGGCTATCCTTCGAATCACGGGAAGCTTGCTGAAAGCTTCTCTTGTAGCCGAGATCCAACCAAAAATAAGTAAAATGGTGCGAGTGTAACTAGATGCTGACTCCAAATCTCGTTTCCTAGGCTTTTATTGGCTTTCACATATCGATGGAGTCTCCTTACATGCAGCCGGCGCCCGTACCATACACCCAAACAGTAGGGACGTAATACTTCATAATCGGATCCTCCAGAGCGGGCACCAACCACGAAACCAGGTGGCGTTCAAGCAGATTCTGTTGTGTTACACCAATTTAGACCCCCGAATAACGTGGGAACTTTGTGAATACGCAGCATCTTGAGCCGCAACCTTACTTAATTCTTCGGGGGTGATGCTTGTCGTTGCAATGATACACGACAAAACCGTACGCCACCAACTCCTGCGCGGATTACTAGCTACCGGCCGAGATTGACTCTTTTTTATCATTTTGGATAATTCATGATTGGCAAATAAGACCAACGTCTGCTTCCAAAGTCATCTGTACAGGTGCCTGTGGTACTACATGTGAACCCACGAGATACAGCCACGAAAATGCCGCTCTCCAATATCGAGGGGGATGGACCTGTACGCTCCGCTATCACCACGGGACTAGTGGTTGTCTCCGTCATCTTCCCCGTCCTGTCCGCGATAGCCATAGGACTCCGATTCCTCGCTCGGAGAAGGGCTCGCCAAACGATCCTCGCCGATGATGCGTGGGTCATTGTCGCTTGGGTATGGTTGAAGCCATTTAGTTTTTGTTTACATCTGAGCTATGGACGATAACAGCTAGGTAGCTAACGATAGAAAATAATAATAGATATTCACGTTTACACTTAGCATCTTGGTCTGGGTGTTTACCGCCAGGTCGGGAATAAACTATTATAACATCGATCCCCTTCAGGGAACTATATACTCTCTCGAGGTTCGTCCATAAGATGCCTTTCGCGTGACAGTTAGGGGGAATAACTCGTCCGAGATGTGAATGTTGAACTAACCAAGTGTCCTCGTAGCTCATTTTCCTCTCATCGTGCTTAATCCAATTTCCCCTATCCACGGTTAAGATATCCATCCTCTTATTCTACAGGCGCATCTTCGTTTCGCGGAAATTCCACATATGCGTCTGGATCGCCATCGCCACAGTGACGATATGGGGTCTCTTGTTCTTCTTCGTAAGTCCATTCTAACACCATGCTTCTAGAATTTAGAATTAGACACTGACGTGTTTTGCTGCGTAGCTGGTTCTCACGCAGGTGGATCCTATTTCCGACTCGTGGAAAGGAGGCAGGCTGCGATACGACTCGACGGCTCTAGGACTGGCGCAAGTCGGCACTAGCATCGCGCTCGACTTCGTCGTCCTGTGCTTTCCGCTGCCCGTCATCTCGGCCCTGCACATGGCTTCCAAGAGAAAAATCGCCGTCGCCTTGATTTTCTGGCTTGGCGCCTTGTACGTTTCCCCCACCACTATCGTTCATTCTAAACTGTACCTACGGCTAATATTCATCCGCGTAGCTGCTGTGTCGCTGCCGTCATCCGGCTTGTTTTCCTCGACCAATCGGTCCGCGCCGTCGTCGAGTCCGAGAACAACGTCTGTAAGTTATTTCCCGACCTCAACACCTCACCCCCTTGCCGCACCACCAAGTGCCCTAACAAAGCTGCACCCGCACAGACCTCCAGTCCAAGCAGTACATCTTCCTGATCCTCGAGCCCAACTGCTCCATCATCGCGGCCTGCCTGCCGTGCTACGGGCCGCTGTTCGCCGGCGGCCGCGCGCCCGAGTCGCTGGTCCGCAGCGTGCGCTCGATCTTCAGCCTGCGCAGCCTCAGCTCCAAGGGCTCGCCGCACGGGTCCCGGGGCGGGAACAGCGCCGGCAATAACAACGGCAACGGCAACGGCAACAACGGCGCGGAGCGCGGCCAGCCGACAGACTCCCAGATCGAGCTAAGCATCCAGCAGTGGCCTGGCAAGGGCCAGCAGGACGTGCACTGCGTCGGCGGCAAGCTGAGCGAGGACGTGGAGTCGCTGGAGGGGAGGGAGGGGGTTCATGTTACGAATGGGGTCACTGTGGAGAGGGAGTAGGTGGGATGGTGGTATGGTCGAGGCTTTTTGTAAAAGTTCTTTTTTTTTCTAAGGTTCTTTTGGTGGTGGTAATTTTTGACTCCCTAGAGCTTGAGCGATTAGAAAGGATACCTCCTAGTGGGGTGAGAGGGAGAGCCAAGGAAGGGAGATGAACTGGTTATTTCATTCTAAGATATACCACATAGTTGAAAATTGAATTACGTTTTAATTATTCAATTCAGATTTTAATGAAGATGCGGATACGGAAGCTTTTTTTTTTTTTGGTTTGAACAGCCGGCGAGGAACTCATATGGAACATTGGCGTATCTATCCCCAAAGATCCGGCAGATATTATGTCAAGCATGGAAGTCCATGAGAATACTTCACACATCATAACCCTTTATTTTCTCGTAACTAGTAAATATGAAATGCACACCAATCTCCCCCGGACTTCTAGCATATAAGGTATATACCTAGGTAGGTAGGTACTTAATACCACCGCCCCCTAAAACGGACAAGTCCCCTCCTTCCGCCGTCTCACAAGCAACTTCTGCCACGGCCAAGGGAACAAGAACTCATGCAGCACCACGTCCTTCGGCCTACCGGTGCCCGGCAAGAACTTGAACTCGTACTCAGTAAGCAGCTTGACGAGCGTCATCTTGACGAGCACGCTGGCGAAGAAGCGCCCCGGACACGCCGTCTTGCCGTACCCGAAGCCGAGGCTCGTGCGCGTCGGCGTCGAGAACTGGAACTCCTTCGCCTTGGCCGCGAGCTTGTCGGCATCGGCGGTGGCGGCGGCGGGCTGGTTTCGCATCTGGCGCTGGAACTCCTCGCGCGCCCGGAAGGTGCGTAGCCCGTCGTAGGCCGACGGGTTGGAGGTGTACGCCGCGTCGTTCTCGATCGCGTGGATGGGCAGCGCGGCGTAGGTTCCCGCCGGGATGTGCGTGCCGTCCTGGAAGGTGTATGGTTTGTGGAATATGCGCTTCATGCCTAAGATCGTTGGCGGGGACATCCGCTGTGACTCGCCAATCACGCTGTCGAAGCGGTGGAGTTGGTCGTAAGAGCTCACGTCCCATCCGTGCTCTGAAACGGTGTTTATTTCGCCTAGAAGCTCATCGAGTAGGGTGGGACCGGCGGCGACGAGGTCGTAGATTACCTCGACTATGCGTATTAATGTGGTGTGAACCGATGCCAGGGCAACGAGAACTAGGACGTGCGAAATCGTGTCGGGGTCGCGGTCGCGCCCTTTTGCCAAGCTAGCGAGCCAGCTCAGGAGATTCATGTCGTCGGCGTTGCCGTCCTGGGGTTCCCAAGTCCCGTCATCGCCTTGTTTGATAAGTTCCTGGAGTTTGGGTCTGAGGAGCTGTTTGGCCCTGTTCATGTACCCCCACCCGATCCAGTAGGATGGGAGAAGGGGGTAAGTCAGAGGCAACATCCACCTTGGAAACGAGCGTAAAATGACGACTGTCCTGAAAACTGTGTGCCTGGTTAGATGATATTAAATATTTTAGAATTTCGAGCCCGACATACGGTTCTCTGTATAGCTAAACGCGGTATCCAGCCAAGTCTTATTAGTGCAGAATGCTGGTCCCACAAGGACATCTGACGCAGCTCTGGCGGAGATATGTCCTAGAACATAGTAGGGTTGAAACTCTACCCAGTCTTCGCACATAGGGAGATATTCCTTCACTGCTTCCGTCACTGCATTTTCCATTCTCGGGATCAGTAATGGGAGCCGTGGCGTCAGTCTGCGCTGGACGATAGTATGATGAAGCCTATTTTCGAGGATGGAGTTTATCCCAGTGTAATAACCCAAGAGGTCTTGCTCCAGAGCCCCTTGTGGACTGGCAACTGCCACGGGCAGAGCAGCGAGCTCCTCAAGGAGGGATAGGGGTAGAATGATGATCTGCCCATCGCTCCGTGTCAACTGGAAGGCCGAGTTCTTGAACTACGACAATCTTAATGTTAGTAATATGACTTGATTCATGTTTTCCCCTATTAACGGAAAATTCACATTCAGTGGTAAACTTACTCTCTTGTATCCGTCTTGTATCAAGTCAACTGCTTTCCCTACATATAGTAGGCTCAGAATGAATGAGGGTGCGAACGGTACTCGGCTTCTAATTAGAGAATGTTTGGATTTTTCTCTCACGGCACGTCTTGTTAAGAAAGCATCAACGACGCTGTATGAGATGATGATGAGTGGTAAAGCCCAGTATAGAGACTCTAGAGTGCCTTTGAAGACTTCTCTACCAATATCGAAGCGTTCCATTTTACCTATTCCTCGTCGGTGTTTCAAAGCTCAACTTGCCTTAACAGCGTCCGTGATAGTTTAGAGGTAGACACAGCCGCAGAGAAACTCACACTATAGGGCAACACTATGTATCATCCCATTACCCCATGATATCATGAAGCTCGACATGCAATACGTCGAGTGTGAAGCGGGGGGCTTCCCTCCCTGTCTTCGTGTTGACGTCGGTGGTAAACTAGAAGAGCGATCGCGAGATGAACCCGGATGCACGTACGGGGTGAACACCGCGTCGGACCCTACATGGCCCTAGTTACGCTTCCCATGAATACATCCAATGACTCCGGATAAGCCTTCGTCGTCATGCGCGTCAGCCGCCATGAAACGGCAGCTTTCGAGGCGTTCTGCAAAGATCTGCATGATTTTCTTATTTCAGACATGTTTGGCGATGATAAAAGGTTGAGGGTTATGGTTGATGTGTTGGGTACCTAGATCTACTACATTATCAGGGGGAAAGCCTTAAGGGGAATGTTACATGTCAGTCATTCCAGAGTAACATCTCTAAGGAAGTACCTAAAATAGACATCTAGGACTTCGATAGATCGGTATCAGTGATTGTCTAGCTGCGAGGTCACTGATATGATACAGTCTTACGTATGCATGTGCCTTTCAGCATCTTCGGGGGCAAGAAAAGCATGAATTTTTGAAAGAGGTAGTGATCGTCGATGCTTAGCGCTTATGATGACTCTCGATGTAACTATGATTGGCAAGGAATGTGATGTATTCTATCGGCTACTGATATCTTTATTTGTTGGACGAGGCTGTATTCCTAAAATCGACTGGTAGGATAAGAGGATGGAAACAAGTAGCTGTGGAGTAAGCGGACTTAAGCTTAAGCAGCCAAGACAAACTGCCGTTGCGGGGACATCATGGAGCGACGGCAACGTCCCACAAAAAGGATTTAAGAACAGGTACACTGGTACTGTACCTAGGTACTACCTAAGCCTTAAGGCTACATAATGTTACCCCCAGATAGTGTGTTCGCGTGACGAATTAGGAGTTTGTGGGATCTACATATGTCGCAGATGTAATCACATCTAGATAGAGTGGGAAGTGGGGCAATAGGGGTACGGCATAGGTATTGCGGAGGGACAGGGACAGCAGCATCTAGGCATCTTGCAGAGTAACACTAAGACACAACAATAGTTATAATATTCGCTATCGACAAATTCCAAGGTTTCCAAGTAGACTGACTAGGTAGGTAGGTAGGTCCCTATTGACAGTGCTATAGCTGTGAACGTATCCCGAGTTCTACTATGTCGGCCTACGACTTTTGTGCTTCCTCGCCTGTGGCCTTAAGACTCTCTTGATACTCATGGAAGCTCTTAGTACCTTTAGGCATACCATTCCAATCGAGGCCTTGCTCATCCATAAGGCGTGTACGAAGATCCATAGATCTTTTCCACGATGGTCTGTTCACCATGCTCTCATGCCAGGCCTGCACATGAGGGAACCCGTCCCATTTCTTTTCCACCGGGACACTTAGAATCGTCTCTAGGCGGTTATTCCATGGGACGAATGCCATATCCGCAAATGTCATACGGTCGCCAACTAACCACCGAGGATCCGATTTAGCGGCGAGCACGCCCTCGAGTACACCGAGGACCCTTCTGACCTCGTTGGAGTAGCGCTCAATGGCAGAAGGAATCTTTTCTTTGTGCAGATAGGTGAACCTGAGTTAAAGGTTATATGAGTTAGCTAAGGGAGGTAACAGGTACCCAGTATGAAAGTTTGCCGGACACACCAAGTGCATTGCCCATAATAGGGGCCTTGACCGCTGACTTGGAACATGAGCCACTGATTACAGAGATTCTGTTCCTTGAATGTGTCGTAGCTTAAATGATGTCCGGTGTCATATTTCGTAATGAGATACTGGATGATAGCACCTGTCTCCCATATCGTGATGTCGGTATTTGGATCCTCAATAGCTTAAGCGCAAGTTAGGTAATCATTAACACACAAAGTGTTTCTTTCGCTATTGATAATAGGGTGTATATACCGGGAACACGACCGTTCGGGTTGATGTCTGTAAACGGTTTCTTCTTGATGTTTTCAAACCGAAGTGACACGGTCTCGTAGGAGATTCCTAGCTCCTCCAAGACGAAGATGACCTACACCGAAGGAAATTGGCATTAGGATACGATATTCAGGCTTTAAAAACACAGTGTAGATAAAGCTAAGTAGTTAGTTACCTTCCATGAGTTTGAACCGGGAGCTGGATATCATGATTAGTCCAGTATCCCGTTTGGCAGGGTCTGGGAGTGACCACGTACGAGACACCCAAACGCGAATTGGTTTCTCCATTTTCGATGTATGTAAAGTTGCCTTGTTTGCCTTGAAGAGTTGAACAGTTCCGTACCCAAGAGTTTCTTTTGTCGCGATTGACGGAGAAGTAAGACAATGGCTTGAGAGTTGCATGAAGAGGCCTCAAAAAGGCTCCCTGAAATCACATTGCGCGGGGTAGCACTCAGGTTCATAGTAATGATAAGAGATGGTACATTTTTTTGTGCTACATGAGTTACTTGGATATTGCTGCTTATGATGTCGGTTGCACAGCATTAGGTATTTGATCCATCATGCGTTGTGGACCACCCCTAAAGGATTGGATACTTAGGTACCTACCAGGTATTTTGACCACAATCTCGGGTGATCGGGGAGGCAATAAGCCACGCTCTTGAGGTATGACAGAATAATTTGATGCAAGACTCATCTAGAATCATTCTTGGAGAAAAATGAAGCTTTTCTTGCATTGAATGTAACATGTTGGTGGTTGTAATGCAGGAATAAGTGGGCCAGGTGATGTACTGCTAGGTAACTGGCTTATGTAACCTAACCAAACCCCCTTATTTATCATACTGAGTAATATCCACCTAATTTAAGCTTAAGCTGGATAGGGGCACAGAAAGGGAAACAAATAGCGACATGCATCCATTGAATATATCACAACTTTACAACCCTCCACTAGTAACCTAGCGACGATACACGCCACGATGGCTGCCGATGTAACACAAATGCGATCGTCTTGTCGAATCCTAAAGTTGACGCGTAATTTGAGTCATATTCTTAGCTCGAAAAGTTAACATACTCCAAAATATTGAGCCTCATTTCGCCCTATTTGGCAATAATTATGTACACCGACGTAACGTAAATATTAAACAGTTGAACATCAGTATACATACTACCAAGTTACTCAAGGGTATTCATGAAGTATAGTTGTTTGTCCGGTATCTAAGCCCCTGTTTGCCTCTTTACCGGACAGAAATGCAGTAAAATGCAACTCGGTTTCCTAGCATTCCCGTTTACGCCATCTTACAGCATCGGGATCATGTCGATCGTACTCGTAGAGTGATTTTAAGCCTCTAAGAGTGTTCTGGTGGGTAGGTAGTCTCTCCAGAATTGATGTCAGAGTGGGCGGTGGGAAAGATAAGGTATTGGATGAAGAAATCATGGTAGCTTCAGGCTCAAATTAAATGCTGTACGACTTTAACGTAGCATAAGATCTCATGAAAATACCTCGAACCTATGATGAAGGAAATTTTCTATGCAACAGCTATTCGTGAGCAAGAACTGTAACTTTTGTGATACAATAGAAGTATGGATCATTCAATTCATGACCAGATACAGTCCCTTATTTCTAAATTGTCAGCACAATGTTCCGCCAATCATGGCTTCGGGTCCATGAGCCCATCCATCTACGATACTGCTTGGGTTTCCATGGTGCGGAAGCCAGGTAGTGCTGGTGGAGATGGGTGGCTATCTACCGAATGTTTCGAGTTCATCTTGGCCAACCAACTCCCATCCGGTGCCTGGGAGTCCTATGCCTCGCCTATTGACGGTATCTTGAATACAGCAGCTTCGCTGCTGGCGTTAAGAAGACGGTTGGAAATATGCCCCGGGCACCTAGACTGGGAAACCAGAAGCCAACGGGCCGAGGCCGCGCTACGGGAGCTTCTAATTAACTGGGACGCTGATGCAAGCGATCAAGTCGGGTTCGAGATGCTGATCATCCAACATGTCTCCTTACTAGAGGCCCAGGGGATTGTGCTAGAGTTTCCACAGCTTGATGCTCTAAAGTCTCTTCGTGACGCCAAGTTGGAAAGACTACCTCTATTATCTATCTATGATGCACCTTGTACCTTGTATCACTGTCTGGAAGGCCTTATAGGGCACATAGACTTTGATCAGGTGCGCCATAGACGGGACGCAAATGGTTCCATGATGGGATCGCCGTCATCGACAGCAGCATATCTCATGTATTCCTCGGTTTGGGATGATGAGGCGGAAGCTTATCTTAGGAATGTCCTAAAATACTGCACTGGGCACGGAAATGGAAGCGTTCCATGTGCGTGGCCAACTAGAATCTTCGAGACTTCTTGGGTAAGTACCTCCCAATGAATTGATAGTCCAAGACTTGTTTTCGTTATTTTTGCTGCATATCATATCTATATGCTCATTAGCCATTTTGACTAGGCCCTTACAACCTTGGCAGAATCTGGAGTCAGGGTTGACAGTCCAGAGGCTCTCAAAATCGGAGACTTTTTAGAAGAAGCTCTGTCAACGCAGAAGGGTATTCTTGGGTTCGGTAATAGCGCCTAGTCCTCAAGTCATCAGGCATATTCGCTGACAATGATAAAGATATTGGATCCTTCCCGGATGCGGATGATACGGCTAGGGGAATTATGGCCCTCCGTATCCTGGGCAAGAATTCTACTGTCGAGAACCTTATCCAGACGTTTGAAGCTGAAGAACATTTTAAAACCTACCATGGCGAACGTAACCCAAGTTTCAGTGCGAATTGCAATGTTCTCATTTGTCTCTTGACGACAAGAGATCCGACACTTTATATCCCACAGATCGCAAAAATAGTCAGCTTTCTTACGACTCAGGTGTATAGGGATGATGTCAATGACAAATGGGTAAGCAAGCCTCTCACCATACCTCTAAGGATTTTCATGAAGTCTAACACTGGACTTTAAAGCATCTTAAGGAACTGTATTGGATAATGCTCCTTTCCCGAGCGTTTGAAGTCCTATACTTGGACGAGAAGTTAACTCGGAAGCTCATTGACCTTGTTCCTGACCTGAAGGAGGATATTCCTATGGTCTCTCTCCATCTACTCGTCAGGATCCTCCGATTTCAGCAGGCCAATGGTTCGTGGGAGCATCTTTGTGAAGTGACGTCGTATGCGATCTTAGCACTGATATCACTAGCTCGGCTGCCCTGGATTCGGCAAATCGACCTGGGCGAAATCACAGCAGCAATAGCTCGGGGAAAGTCTTTTCTTCTGTCGAATAGAAACCAATGGGGCGAAGGCCACTACATTTGGGTTGAGAAGGTCACGTTTGCTTCCAACGTACTTTCTGAAGCGTACTGTCTGGCGGCGGCATTCGTACCTATTCCACCGGTCGCTTCACCAGCAGAATCAGAGACATTTTCCGCTTTTGCCATGCCTGATAGGAAGATATCTATCATGATGAAAAAAATGGGCAGGGTAATTGCGCGCACACCCTTGTTTTCGGACACAGAGTCGTACGTTCTGCGTGCTGCTGAGATGCAGGCATGCTATGCACTTTCTGCACTTCAGAAAAGCCCCCTCAACATATTCCCGCGAACTGCCAAGGGAGAAGATAAATATCTATGTATCATCCCCTTGGCGTTCACGGCCTGCGCCGCGGCGCAAGGCTCTGTGGTTAGCCTCTCTGTCTTGCGCGAGATGATGATATTATCTATTTTGAACTTCTTGGCGGATGAATACATGGAGGGTGTAATCGAGAAGGGGTTCGTTGGGAATCTAGATGCAGTTAGGGATCTGATTCGACAACTTTTCATCGATGTCTCTAGCGCCCCTATGTTGAACGGGAATTCGAAAGGGATAAAGACATCCAATAGTGGCCTCGAGGGAACCAAGAATCAGGCGTCTCTTCAAGAAGTCGAAGAAGTCCTATGCCAATTTATAGCACATATTCTACACCACCCCACAGTGGTATCGGCTCCGAGAAGCTATCAGACGCGACTGGCCTTCGAGTTAGAGACATTCCTTCTAGCTCATGTCACCCATGCCGAGGATAACCATCGGTTCGGCCGTCAACGCACCGGTTTGCATACCAACGGGGAAAGTAGTGTCAAAATTAATGGCGATGGGATCCCTAATGGTGACAGCACAAGAAGGCAAGACAGTCCGGCAATGCAATATCTAGAGCCCAAGCGAACATTTTACAACTGGGTACGCAGCACATCGGCTGACCACACGTCTTGCCCTTTCTCATTTGTCTTCTTCAATTGCTTGATCCGCATGTCTTCAAATCTCGGAAGCGTAGATATGTACGGCTCGGTAAGAAGAGCTTATCTGGCCGAAGACCTCTGTCGCCATCTCGCAAGCTTGTGTCGCATGTACAACGACTGCGGGTCGTTGCGCCGCGATGCGGAGGAGTGCAATCTGAATTCAATCAATTTCCCAGAGTTTCACTCAAATCGATCACCATTATCAAAATCGACAGGAAGGGAGACGGGTGCGGAAATTGAAGATAAGAAAATGAAGTCTGAATTGTTGTGGATAGCTGAATATGAGCGGCGTGGGCTTAAAACTGCGCTAGCGCTTTTGGAGGAAGAGCTTGGAGATCGCGGTAAGCGCACGGTTGGTGCGCTGAAGCTGTTTGTTAATGTGACAGATTTGTACGGGCATATCTATGTTTTGAAGGATGTTGGAACGCGCACTAAGTAGGTAGGTACCTACCGATAACGAACAGCATTAAAAGGGTAGGTAGTCTCAAGAATGGAAATTGATGAATGTTATAAAAGATTATGAAAAATCCAAACCGGAGTGCCGGAGTGATCTCAATGCTGAAATTATTGTGGAATTATATTCATTTAACTCATGATGTGATTTGGTGGGAAGTACGGGATGGGGTAATATGGGTACTTTTTTTTCTCTCTTTTTTCTTCGCGATATTTAAGCTATTTCAAATCCACGATAGACTCATCCAAGGAGTTCCCTTCCAATAATACCCAAGGTCCCATAGCTCAGTTGGTTAGAGCGTCGTACTAATATCTTCCTATCATCTGAATAAGAAATATTGAGTAAATGCGAAGGCCGAGAGTTCAAGCCTCTCTGGGACCATCATTTCCTTTTTACCAGATGGAAGCATATAGATATTTTCCATCCTCACTTTTTTTCTTATTCAGAAGATTTAAGTACTTAGAAATCCGCCCCCACGTACCCCACCCCACCCTCCATTTCGTGAACTGCGGTAAGGCTTTCTACAGCTCACCCCAAATGCATTTCACTTATTAACGCATCTATCGCCACTATTTTTTTTTTCTCGCTGTCATCTATCGTCGGAAGCTTTTCGATAAGTACCTACCCTTAAACAGGTTGCTAGTATAAGTACCTAGTTCCCCAGCAATATCCAGATAATATCTTGCCGCAACAAATTGGAATTGAAGAGCCGAGACACTGAAGAAATGGAGACATACACTCGTAGAATTCAAAGCCGTGTACATCTTCAGCCAAATATCGCTGTCGGAATAGGAGTAAGTAATAATGTTGAACTGCTCTCCAAACATGTAAATACTTTCTAATCCTGGACAGGTTTCTATCAAGCTCATCGCATTAACATCACTCCTTTCCATATCATGGATAGCATATACCCGTAGTATTTCCTATATCAACATGGGGTCCTTAGATTCCTCGCTCTTCAATCCCATTGATCAATCCGGCCTCGTTGCCAGAAAGGGGGCACACGTTCAAACCTGTGTAGATTCACAATCACACACTCCAGGAATAGGAGTAAGCAGCAGCACTCATTTAATTAATAAAAAAACATATGGATTCCTATTTACCATAGCCAGATACTCATTAATATTACCGCCTTGACATTGCTATCCCTTTATATGACTTACAACCAACTATGGGTTTATGAGGGCCGTGAGGTGGTCTTAGAACGCCCCATCCTTGATCTCTATGATCAAATAGGTTGTATGACTATCCCGATAGCTTATACTTACTGTTTTGAATCGATTTCAACAAGTAAATTGTCAACAAGTTTATGTTTGATACAAGCCGGGAATGCCTTGACGACTCTTCTGAGCACTTTGGTAGAGGATCCCACGACCGATCGAATAACCATTTGTCTGATCATCAATATTTTTTCGATCACTTGTTTTTCTCTTCTGGACTCGGAATATAGAGTGTTTGGCGAAGCTTCCGGCGCCATATTTATGATTTTCTGGTCTTACGAAACTTCAAGGAGAACATTTACCCACCACGCACCGAAATCTTCCAAGCGTCCTGTGAAAAATACGATTGCAGACCAGAACCAATTCTCAGAAAACCTGCGCCTAGTTTCGCAAAATCTTTCTTCGGTAGTCTTAGCTTTAACCGCAATACTCTATTTACGTTGGATGTGGAAGCTAAATAGCCGTCAATGTCATCACGAGACTATGTCCTACCATAAAGTATTCAGCCAGGCCATCCCAGTACTAGCTCTATTCAAACCCTTTGCTAGTATTTGCTGTGAGTTTCGATTTCTAGATATATTATCGTGTACCCTAACAGTCTAACTAGACTACCTGAAATTGGGTTCTTCTATTCCGAATGATGGCAATGAATTCACTTTATCTTCTTCCACCCCGAAATCCTCGCTCGCGTGGAACCTGACCTTTATGTCCATATCTCTATTTTTGAAAGGACTATGGTATCCGGCAGCATTTTCTCTGTGTTGTACAGTGTTTATAGTTATGACCTCGAAACCGGACGTAGGTAAGTCTTTAGTGTTGAACTTACCTAGTCCCCAAAGCTCGATTAAAGCAATTAATCCTTTACAAAGTTACTCTTACCGTGAGACGGCCGGTTTCGAAATCGGTCAGCCAATATGATAAACCATATAGCTCGGAACAAAAGAGTTTTAATAAAATAATGAATGTGTTTGAAATAAGACACACGTTCTGCGACATTCGACTAATTTGGCCTGTGAGAATGAATAAGAAACCTCCTGGCTATCGTCAAATTGAATGGCAATGCGTAGGTGCAAATCCATATCGAGATGATGTGTAATTACCTACTAATCACCAATTTTGAAGTCTTGTGGCGAGACATTGGTTACTCATTTCGACAATTCTGACCCTCAAGCGCTTAGGAACTTACAAGAAAAACTTCGCAGTATTGGTTCTAAGAGTTACGCATCCGATAATCAAACCGGATCAAACCCCTCGAGCTCTATCCCACCTTCTAGTTCTAATAGTCTATCTGTAAACTCATCAGGCGCACTGACTACATATGAACAAATATTTCCTGATCATCGTATGCCGGCGATGGATAGTTCAAAGCGAGGGGCAGGAGTAGCGAACACAGACGACCATACCACAAAGTCCCAAAGTCTAAGAAACGCTAATATGGGGAAGTATTTCGAAGTTTGTGTGAATGTAGGACGACACATGGTGAACTTGGGAGAAATCAACATATCTTCCGTAACATCAGATGACCAATTGTTCGATGAAATATGGAAGACTTACCATGGAATGAAAGGGGTCGGCTGGGGAGCAGCATTACATAATTGGTTTCTCGAGCCTGCTGATGTGTTGTTCGTCTTGGTAAGTTTATGGGCAGATTTCAGATTCGTGGAAGCACCATGTCACTAACTTATGAAACAGTTCGGAGTGCTTAAGAGACACCAAGTTGGAATCTACAAGCAGCCATTGGAGATCCCGCCTCAAGTAGAAGTCGACGAGGGCAGATATGATTACTACGAATGCCCAATGAAGGTTTTGCCACCAATGCCTAACAATATATTTCTTCATTATCTTGAACATGCGAAGAAGAAAGCTGCTTCTAAAAACGAGACGCCGAGGTACCATACGGACAACACCTTTCTCAACCGACTGCCAAAGAAGTTAGAACGAAGCATTTTCACCGGAGACGTAACATCTACGGGCTCAAATATATCATATGGGTGGGGGATTCATATCGTTGAGCGTCCGAGCACATTTGCACAGAATTTGATTGCAGGATTAGTAGCAATCGTCAGCGTGGTTATATGCTTGACTATTTTTGGAATCACTTACACTACTTTAGGCCTCGATGAAGCTATTGGGATAGGACAGTATACTGCAGGGGTGCTGACGCTTCTCAACACAGCTATTTATTTCTCTTTACAGGCATACTGCAACTCTCTATCTTCACAGAAACCTTGAGGTTCGCCGGATCTCAACTCTAACATTAAAATAATATAAAGATTTACAGATGCCGCAGATGTAGAGTATTATTAGGAGTATATGTACCTAGGCAATCGAGTTCTGTGATAGTTGCATAGGTACCTGGGTACTTACCCTGCGAACTTAAAAGGGGTAACGACAACTTCAAGTATTAAAAGAGGTGTCAGTCCTATCTTCGACATCTATAGCAGGAGTACTTTAATTCAATAACGAGCACACTTACCTCACACTTACAATTAACGTTAAGTGGAAAGGTATTTGCACATCGCAGTCGGTGCCACCAAACTCAGCGTAGGATCAACAGAAGGGGTAGTCGTCCGATGCTGGAATACTTGGTGCACTGGAAGGGCTATGTGCTAGAGGATGACGAACGGTACCTAAGACTACTTTTGATGTAGAACGCTGCGAAGCTGGTAGAGAAATTTGACGCATCGCATCCTCTATCTTCAGATGATCTGAAGGAAAAAGGATGCCGAGAGATTTAGTTCCTAAGATTACCCGGTGGAGGATCTAGAGACCCAAATACAGAGGAAATCGAAGAGAGTGATTAGAAAATCGGACGAACAATCCCTAAGACGAATGTTTCGACCCTGTTGCGGAGGTAGTAGCGGCACCACATGACTGCCACAATAAACAACCACGTCGCAATGACTAAGGTCGTGGCCGACGCCACCGTTCAATTAGCAGTGATTGAGGCAGCCCGTGTGACTGCTAGGTCGCTGGCCCCGAAGATTGAGGACAGAATGATAAGCATGTCGTCGAGGGTTCGCGCCTCACAAGAGGTCGAGACTCGAGAAGGATGGGGCCACTGTCGGGATGCGGATAGCAGCCGGGTGGAATTAAAAAAACGAGGTCAGGAACCGGAAGGTTTAAATCAGCGACGTGCTCTCGTCAACCCAGCAATCCCCCACGCGCCAATCAGCAGCCCGGACACGAGTCGGAAAACGGCCTTACCGGGGCTGTCAATTCGAAGCACATAGGCATCCATGATACCGAGATAAGTACCCATGATAGCCATCACGGTGTCGACCTCCGCGAGCTTGTTCTGGGAATAGAAGGTGAGCATGAGCAGACCCAGGGCGCTGGTGCGAATTGATTGAGACACCATGACCGGATACGTGGGAGGCGAATTAGCGATATGTGCTGGAAAGCCGAACTCGAGCATAGCGGCTCTGGAGTTAAAGAGGGGCCATAGGCCGCCGAAGGTCGTCGAGCACGCCACGAAGAGCGGCGGGATGTGTCGCGGGTTGAAATATTCGAACATATTGAAACCGAGAATATGGGTCGGACGAGCTTAAGATCTTAGAGGTGGTGGTTGCGCCTTGTTTCAACTGCGGATGAAGCGACGTGTCACGAAAATTGAGACTAAATAAGGCAGACGAGTATCATTACACGTGAAATTCCTCATCTGATGTTGGTTTCGTATAATATAATATCCCTTTATGATGTATTGTTCTTTTGTAAAAAGTTTCTAGAAAGTTATTATGTACCTAGGTAGTATATAAATATTTATGTATCGCATGATATCTACATATTAAGTATAAACACGCGCCGCCATTTTCTATCAATCAATCAAGACGCTGGCGCGAGGCGCGGGGTGTGGTGTTGGTGGATTTCTGGGACTAATGCATGGGCAGATTGTATCTGTAATGAAACTAAAATAAGAGGCTATGAAAGGCCATGGGCAGAACCTAAACAAGAGATGAGCGCTGAAGCTCGAATATCAAGTATCACCATGTGCTCTGATTATTTAATGAGGTAGCCTATGGCGGGGGATTGTGGAATCATTACCTAAGGCAGCAGTATCATCCCAACTATCTGATGATCTAGAGCGGAGACGGGATAGCTGAAGCGGCTGGCAGGGCAGTGCTGATGGTATGTAGCTTGACTTGGCCCGATTTAGGGCTGTGCTCAGCGCGCCGGTAGGGGCATTCACGCTTGTTCTCATTGTTCATTGGCGGGGTGACGTAGATCGCAACTATGGGACAAAGAGGTATCGCGAATCCTGCAGGTCTCAATAGCGTATCAGCGTTTAATCGACTTATTATCATGTGAATTTATCTAGGGGATAGCTTGAAAATGTTATATAACTAGGTACCTACTACCTACGTTCTTATGACGGGATATCGAACTCTGTGTCTATTTAAACATACCTAACCCTCTTGTCTAGGTATCCAGGTGCTTACCTACCTGGGTAGTAGTCAATTTACAAGCCGGCATCTATCCTAAAGGCATCAGTACCTATATTTTATATAAATAACCTTCATCATGGGACACAGCGGACCACCGCAATTAGCACCTTTCTCCCGGCCGATTGGCATTTTCGCACCTTTCATCGCGAAGCAGAGCGAGACGTTAGTGATAAAAGAAAAAGTGCTATCGCTATCCGGGAACAGCTTCGATATCACTCTTCCCAATGGCCAGCCCATCTTTAAGGTGAAAGGCGAGTCCTTTTCGCTCTCAAATCGCATGAACGTCATGGACGTGAGCGGCAACCTCCTGTTCTGCATTCGCAAGAAGCATCTTAGTATACATACCACGTTCTATGCCGAGGGCGCCAACGGCCAGGAAATCTTCGAGGTGCAAAGTAAATTCAGGCGTAAGTTAGCCAATCCAATTAGTGCCTTCCCGGATGCCATGATGACTTATAATATCCTATTGTATGATTTCAAGTACTCAGCTAACATAGGTTGAAGTGGGCGGCTCTAAATTCATAGGCTCATTTACCTCGGCATCCGGCCAGAAAGAGCAGTTGCTGATGAAGGGGGACTGGACGGACACCAGGGCCGAGATTACGGATGAATCTAGCGGACAAGCAGTTGCGACAATCTACCGCGACCGCTGGAATACGCGCGAGTTTCTGGGTGGCCAGCAGACGTACAATGTTGCCATCGCGCCGAACGTTGATATGGCCGTCATCGTGGCTATGTGTATCTGCTTAGACATGAAGAGGAACGAGTCCAGCGGTTAGTCGTTATGTGGTGCCTCGAAGGATTTAAGTGATGGAAGAGAGGGCCGTCGACTCAGATATATCGTTCTTGTCTAACGTGATTGGTACGGATGGTACGGATGTTTCGGATGAGATGTCTTACTTAACGCGTTGAGGATATTAAGGGCGGCGAACTTACCTATTACAAAGGGAAACCTACGATCCCCTCAATGCGATCGACTTTAATAGACTGTTAAAACAGTATGATTATAGCAAAGGTTATATCTAGGATGGATAGATGAGTGATAATGAACCCACTCTACTTGGTCATGAACCCAATACTAGGTAGCAATCCAGAGGGCGTAATACTTGAGAGATGCTTAGTAATGATTAAGACCGAATTGAACACAGTAGTTGCAATTGAACAACATGTACGGTCTTCTGCCACCTAGATATTGCAATGGGTCTCGAAGCCAGCGTCTTTAATTACTTGTCTACGTAAGTGCCTAGGTAGCCAAGGTATTTAGCTCGACCTTTGGTTGTGGTAAAGAAGACCTCGGAGAATGGCACTTCATAGGGTGGATTAAAGGTATTATTATCGAGGGCAAAAATGATAGATGAGACGATTCAGAATGACTTAATCCGTGAGGTTGAAGTTAACTGAAGATGAGTTTAGATCGTCTAATATATCTATATAGGTAGGACCTTGAATGAGATATCATGAGATTCAATATTCAAGGTTATGTTCAGATGGAAAAGAAAAACTGGATAAAAATTGGATAAAGTTGGTGATGTACGTATGGATGTTAGATCTGTCATCTCTGTACATTTGTATAAGTGGGTCTAGAATACGAGTCCAACTGCGATCTAACCAATCAAAATCTAGGTATTTAAATTTAGGTATTATGGACCGACCCAGCACTTGCCGAGCATTGAACTGGTCCGCATTCCGAGGAAAGGGTTACGTAAGGCTTGTACAACGTAGTACATTGAACTCAGGCTGATTCAGGTGAGCCTGGTGAGGAATTATTGTAAAATGGAAGTACTCAAAGTACTAGAAGTAGGTACCATTTAGTTAAAGAAAGTACGAGGGTGCCAAATGAATGGCGTCGCGTCAAGATGTAATCAGTGATCAACAGTATCGCTGACTTTTTTCCCCTCTTCAACTTTCGCATTTCAATTTTCAAACGACTACAATATGTACGTTCGAAATTCTGATATTCTTATAATGTAATTGGAAATTGACTTCTTGTCACCATCTCTGTTTTTGGAACTCTTCTTTTTGGAATAATACCATAATACCCCCTTGTCTCGATAGTCGAAACGCTTCGCTTCAGGGGTTGGTTGGATCCCGTCCCTGCGTTAGGACCGCCAGGACCCAGAATCTCTTCTCCGAAACGTATGATGGCGGGACGGCGGCTCGACACAACTGCGAAGATGGCTTTCTCTCCTTTACCATCTTTTTTGCTAGCTCTAGGTCTAGCTGTTTTACCGATGGCTTCCGCTCACGATCATAGTTCTTCGCATATCGAGGAAGGGCAGACTATTTCTGTCGATCCGATTGTATGTTTTGGCTCTTACCGATGGGCGGAAGTGCCGGAAACTGATTATTCGTATAGGACACGACATTATGGATTCACATCTTCGTTCAGATGTTTGCCTGGGGCGTCATCTTCCCCTTGGGTATGGTTCTTGGGGTATGCATTCTATATATACTCGACATTCCATGTCTAATGATCTTCAATCTAACCTGTGCCCCTCGATTCTGTAGATCGTTAAATCCCGATGGCACGTCCCAGTTCAAGTTCTCGGTACCGCACTCGCAATCCTCGGATACGCCTTAGGACATATGCACGGCGGTCGCGAATTTCGCCATAACAACGTCCATTCCAAGTTTGCATCGCCGATTTCCTTGCTGCTTTTCGTCCAGATTCTCATGGGCATATACTTAAAATTACACCTCGAGAAGGGTATCAATGGGAAGATCAGGCGATTCGTGAAGATAGGACATGGCATCGTTGGCAAGGCCATGCCCGTACTCTCTTGGACGCAGATGCTGTTCGGCGGCATCACCGCTCTCGGCTTTTGCCAGGATGATCACCTTGGCCAATGCCTGGCACATTTTATCATGGGCAGCGCTTTCATTGCCTACGGCATCATCTTGACGATGATGTTACTGGTAGGACAGATGTGGCTCAGACGTACTGGTCGGTCGCAAGAATTCTTCGATAGCTCCTTTATCGCTGCTTGGGGAGTAGTCAACACTTTCACAGAACACCGATGGGGCACTGCGTGGGTTAGGAACGACTGGCAACACACTGCTATGGGTATAATATGGTGGGCTGCAGGATTGGCCGGAGTTTGGCTAAGCAGGGACCGAGATGGCAGACCCCAGCGCAACTTCATCCCCGGTTTTGTCATTTTGATCACCGGCTGGGCCATGAGCGCGCATCCTCAAGAACTAATGATCAGCGCCGAGACCCACAAGATGTTCGGGTATACCCTCATGGCTGCGGGTGCCACTCGCATCATCGAGATATCGTTTGTGGTACGGGATCGCGCCAGTATGTCCGAAGACGGTCGAGAATCTAACAGCTTTCAATACGTCCCTGCCTTTGTAAGTTCCCAGTTTTGGCATGTTCAAAATGTGTCACCCAGCTAACGAACGACAAAAGTTGCTTTACGCCTCCGGATTCTTATTCATGGGTGCTACAGAAGAGCAGATGGCTCTAGTCGCCTCGTCGGGAATGGACCACGTTGCCTATATCTTGATATTATACTCGCTTGCATTCCTAATCTTCCTCTTTACCAATGTGCTTCTCGGCATCTACGACCGTAATAGCACTCCCGCACTGCCTGCTAAGGATGTAGCTAATGGTCGATTGGGACCTCGGGTTAACGGAAGTATACCGGTCAGAGACGCCCAGGAATTTGAACTCGAAGGCTTGATGAGCGAAGATGAAGAGGAAGGTCCGAAAATGCAGAGAGACGACAGTAGTCTAGAAAGCCCGAGTACTGTGGGCAAGAACAGCGACAGGGTTGTTCACTGATCCTTCTCAGATCAATTCGGGCACTGATCCCGGTTGATCCTGATGGCCAACTTAAAAGGGGGAAATCACGCTGATTATATTGCATAGACCACAGGCGTTTGGACTTAGGTTTGGGTAGGTTGAATCATACTCGGATTGGACTCAAATTTTATATAGAAATATTCATATATAAATGTTGTAGTCCATAATAGTTCTAATTATATGGTATCATATGGTTGCCCATCGAGAGGATAGTCCCTCATCCTGAGTGTTTCTTACCTAGTAATCTACATACTTCTCCTTTCTAATCTTACACATACCTTATCTAGGTACCTATTCATTGAAACCTAAATCCTTGTTTTACACCTATCAACTCAGCTTATGTAGGTCGAGACAAGTTAGAGAGGCTGATCGATGTTAAGAAATTACTTGGGCCCGTAGGATACGAAGTTTACTGGTTTATATATTCGTTAGGAGTTGAGTTGCTACGAGATAAGCTCATCCGTCGTTCCAAGTTGTTGAAATTATAGGAGTCTCCGACGTAAAGTAGGTACCTATTTAGGGATAGCTACTTAGGTAGATAAACAAAGGAGAATAACCGTTAACATCGTAGAATATAAGTACCTGGAGTGAATAATCATAAATTTTCATGTATTTTACCTTATTGCTTCATTAACACTTCTTAACCTGCCATAGTCTTCGAGATGTGAATGGAAAAGTTGTAAGCCCGTTCTATCCCACGATCTCTACTTAGACGTATGAGGCATTTCGCAACTAAATCGTCTAGTTCAACCACCTCGTAGATACCCTCCTGGGCCTGAGTTTTCTCGGTGACTTATTTTCTTCTTCTTAAGATCATGTTGTGACCCTCCCTGGTAATATCCTCAACATGTAAATCTACATCTTTCATTTTCCCCAGTTTCATCAACAACACAGCGTCTACCACCTGCCATGGCGTCGGAAGACGGCTCAAACGAGTCAGATGCCGAAAAGCCGGGATCCAACATGGCATACATTAACGAGCTACCTTTTAAGGATCGTAGTGACATGTCTATCAATGAAGAAGATGTCCAGAAGATGTGTCAAGAAGCCACCGATTACCGGATCAGCCTCGAGCTACACACAGAACAACTACACGAACTCATTAAGGATCTAGAGGAGACCCAGGAGGGTTTGGAGGCATGCGAGGAGCTGTTCAATATTGAGCGCGATGAGAAATTGAAAACCTGTGGGCACAGTTTGCAAGAACTTCAAGATTCACTGGAGAATCTTCGACACTTTCGCCTTGAAATCGAACACAATGCATCTGCAAAAAATAACACCCCGGAACAAACAACAAGTCAACCTCCACCCCAATCCATGCTTCTGAGTCCAAAAGAACTCCATGACTTGAGACTCGATGACCTGATAAATATTATCTGTACTCAGGTGGCTCCCATTGCTTCAAATCAACAACAACAACCTGATTGGAAGTCTATTCATCTTTTGATGGCTGGACTGAATTGCAAAGACACGGAACCTACCCCATCCTCCTTACCAGCACCGATTCGGAAGTGGATGTCGCCCAAGCAACTAGTGAAGCAGCACCGCAAGAACACCTTGGCGATCCCAAGAGTACGCAACCCGGCCATATCCCGCAAGGAGTGGAAGAACAAGCAGCTGGATATGCGCAAAGCCTCCAAAAGACATCGCTCACTACGAAGGAAGGCACTGGTGGTGGGACGGAAGTTAGTCTATCGCCTGATTCAGGAGAAGAATGCGATAGCAAACAACCACCGCGACGTGAAGGTATGCCGGGAGTTGATCACGTTCTCTTTACCATCCTACCAGAAGCGTCTGAAAGACCGCCTCTCAGAAGCCCACCAAGACAGTGCTTAAGGATGTTGCATTACAGGAACGCTGCACTGGGCATAGGGACATCGCACTATAGGATCATGACAAAATACATGACTTGAATTTGCAAACTACAGTACTTGAGTTTCTACGAAGGAATCGAACGCTGCCAGCCTTAGTAACATTAGACTTGAAGTCATAATATTAGTTAGGCCTTGAACACATAGTCGAATTACTCCTATAACAAGGGGTTCCATCCCACTAATATCAAGGCACCCCCAGAAGAAGAGCCGCATACCTAGTAGTTATATGAGTGCAGAAATTCACTTGCTAAGTTTTCTAAGATACCTATATAAGGGTTCAATTTCAAGCAGTGTTCTCGCACGCCAAATTCCGAGGCAACATTTACCTCGCCAACGTACCTACTGATCGGTAACCAGCATAAAAGTCCAGGCCAGTATATATCTAACTGCCATCAATTTGCGGGGGACCCGCGTTTGAGGCAATGCTAAGACCTAATTCGCCAAGCCGGAAGATTGGCCATGTACAAGAGACGACCGAGCCCGATCAGGAAAATCCCCTATTTAGCCAACGAGTTTATATAAACGAAACGGGGCTGGTATTGGGCTAGTGTAGATTGCCTACCTCTGGGCAATGTAAAGGAGCTCCGCATAAGCTATTGCGCGAGGGTCTAGTCTCCTACGACAGGATAGTATTTATATCTGTTCCGGCTCCTAGGGGACTGCGCCGACAGTACGGATCGACGACTCAAGCAGAGAACTAGGTTATTATTATCAACGTTACAACTCAAGATGAAGGGCTCGACTATCCTATCCGTGCTGGCTCTGGCTGGTACTTCTGCCGCTCAGACTCCGGAGGGCTTTGCTCCCGTCGTTGAGCAGAAGCTTGAAGTCACCTTCGGCACCAAGACAGTCACACCAGGTCTGGCACTAACGAAGCCCGATACCTCGAGTCAGCCAACTATTGGGGTGAATGGTACGGCTGAAGGTACCTACATCTGGATGTTAATCGGTAAGTTATTTCCCCTTTTCATGTAATTGACGGGTTCAGTTGGCTAATCAACATAACAGACTTAGATGCGTATGTCTTGACCCCTATATCTCTAAAACACTGCTCATCGGCTAACATGATATAATACCAGCTCGACCAACTTCGTGAACCCCAAGCAGGGCCAGCCGGCCACGTACCTACACACCGTGATTCGGGACTTCAAGGCAAGCGGCTCAGTTTCAGCTGACGGCGTGACAACACTTGCGTCCACAGCCAACACACCGGTAGCTTGGTTCGCGCCTGCACCACCGGCAGAGCAGCCGCCACACCCGCACCGATACACAAACCTCCTATGGGAGCAGCCGGAGAACTGGCAGATCCCCGCCGCCGCAAGCCAGATGCTGCAGAGCCAAAAGGTAGGCTTCAACGTTCCGAGTTTCATCACCGCGGCCGGGCTACAGGACCCCATTGCCGCGAATTACTTCAACGTGACGGGTTAAATCCAAAGACATGCGGAATATGAGGAATTAGTGGGGCATTTACGGGGGAGACATGTATATATGAGAAAGTATCGATTTGAGTCGGTGAAGGAAACTTTGCGTTCGCTCGATAACTACCAAGATATCCAACAGAGACTTGAATATTCCCTTTGTCGCCACACTCGGCTATTCTTCTCCCTACTGCGTGATCCTAAGAACGAAAACTTGCAAACAAATAACTGGCTAATCGAAGATATTGCTGACGCTTCCAACACTCAAGCAATCTCAGTCGTAGACGGGAAGTAAGCCCCCTTAGGCAGAGAGTCAAGCGCATCACGGTTGATCTCCTTCAGGTCCGGGTACCCCGCGACATTCATTAGGATATCAAAATCCGCCAGCAGACTCTTCATCACGTGTCTCACACCTTCCTCACCACCGGAGCCAAGAGCATACACCCATAGACGCCCCACAAACACGAACTTGGCTCCGAGAGCAAGCGCCTTGAAGACGTCGGCTCCGCTACGGATGCCTGAATCGTACATAATCTATCGTCTCTGTTAGTTTTTACCATCACCACTCGAGCCCCTATTACGCCCAGGTAGGTAGGTAGGTAGTCACTCACGTAAATCTTGTCCCCAACCGCATCCACAATCCTCTCCAACGCGTCCAAACTCGCCACCGCGCCATCAACCTGGCGTCCCGCATGATTCGACACCACAATCCCATCGACCCCCAACTCCACCGCCTTCTTCGCATCGGCCACGCTCTGTATGCCCTTAATCGCAAACGGCTTGCCGCCGCTCACCCTCTTCCAATTCTGCATGAGCCAGGGGATGCGTTCCCACGAGAACGACTGCCCGTGCCAGATATGCGTATCGATCCACTCCGCGCCGACCCTCATCTTGTCCTCAGGATCGCTCGGGTCGAGCCCAGCCTCCTTGACCCTCTGCACGAACGCAGGATCGGCCAGCCCCAGGTCCCCCGCCCCGTGGTCGTGGTAGAACGCGTAGTTGCCGCGCGCCACGTCGTCGTGGCGCCACCCCAGCTGCCACGTGTCGGTCGTCAGCACGCACGCGGAGTACCCGGCGCCGGCCGCGCGCCGCAGCATGCTCAGCGCCACCGCGTCGTCCGGGCTCCAGTACAGCTGGAAGAAGCGCGGGGCGTCGGCGCCGTTCGCGCGCGCCACGTCCTCGATGCTGTAGCTGCCCGCCGAGCTCAGGCAGTACAGAAGCCCGAGCTCGCCGGCGACTTTGGCCGGGGATAGCTCGCCCGTCGCGTGGTAGATCCGGTTGATGCCGATAGGCGCGAAGCCGATGGGCGCTGACACCCGGTGCCCGAAGATGGACGTCGCGGTGTCGCGCGCGTGGGTGTCGACGAGCGTGCGCGGGATGATCTGGTGCCGGTAGAAGGCTTGCCGGTTCGCGTAGTGCGTGAGGGATTGCCCGGCGTTGCAGGAGGCGTAGTGCCTGTGGGTCGCGTGTAAGACGGTGATTGCGTTGGGGCTAGGGTTGGGGATAGGGATAGGGTTGGGGTTAAAAGGGGGCTTACCATCCGGCTTGGCTGAGGCGTTCTTTGGCTGTCGCTCTGAGCTTGTCGGGGTCTAGTACCTACTAGTTAGTAGGTGGTGCATGAAAATGTGTTATTTCCTACCTGTGTTGAATGGTGGATGCTTGTTCTCATTAGGCGCCCAGAATAATTCTCGTTGATAGAGGCCCCATTGTGGCGTGCTGCGTTGTTGGATGTTGGGGTTGTTTGGGTTGCTCATGATGACAAAAATAGGGGCTGAATATTAATATCCGAAAGTTGATGTATGAGTCTGCTGATTCCAATGTTTACTTACGGAAAACCGTTCTTATTTATTATTTATTTACATATTGTTCTTGATACTCATCTTAGACCAGGAACGCTTCCGATCGACGGACCCAGAGAAATGATCGATGACATCAAGGAACTGTCATTGATTTGTTCGTGACACTGGGATATGACGCGGCAATAGAGTTGGGGACAACAATAAGCAACATGCAGCTGTTCAATAACTTCCTATTCCGTATGTCATCCTCCACGATTGACCAATTGCAGAATTGTATTGACTTTCTCATTTAATGCTCGCACGCAATAGAGAACCGCAACCCCTCCGAGACGGCGAGACTCCGAATAACTTCCACCTGAAGTGAATGCTTACAAAGAAACTATATTTATATAATCACAAGGGTATGTTTTCTCTTAGCCAATCGTTCACGATTAGATCGCGAGTAACTTCCTCGGCAGCTTTCGGCTAGGAAAGAACCCCTCATTGTCAACGCCTTTCGACGTCTAGCCTCGCCTCTTCAAGTACGGAATGATCATGATCGACGACAACAAAATGTATCAACCCACGAAATTCACGGCTCGAGATCAGACCTCATTGCTCGGGCTATCCTTCCTGACCTCCGAGTGTATATTCCGAATCACCAACTGGATCGTCGTCGCGTACGACTTTCACACTCTTTCTCCGATGCTCGGACATTTGATAGCCTTAGCGCCTGAGGTCTAGATGACTAGAAGATGCTGATCGAGAGGGCATCCTTGTCTCCTTAAAGAAGAGACGACGCGGTTGAAGTCGGGTAAGTGATAGAGACGTAAGGCCACATGATTTCTGCCTCATTAGTTAGGAATGAGACTGACGTGTTCGCAGTTCCTTGAACCATTGGATTGGATGGTGATAACTCGGCCATTGTAGGCAGGGAGAGCGGCGACGGCGATCATCTTATTGATTTTATGATAGTGATAGATTTGTTTTGAGATTCAAGTTCGCGATAATATTAACTAGCTTCCAATCAAGAACAACTATAATGTTTAGGTACCTACTTACCACTTAACGACCGATTTAGCGTAAGTACCTAATGTATTACCTTAGGTAGGCATTCTTGTAAATTTACTATATAACGAAGAGTCTTGGTCCTCTTTTTCGTGTTGTTGTCAAATATTATAACAAAATACTTATCCCTAACACTTGACAGTCGGCTATATATGTAAGGCATCTATGCATAGCATCTAAACCTGACATGTGGCGAGTAAACGTACAAAACTGGTCATGTTATATTAACCTAAGAAATCCCGTAGCAAGTCGCACGAAATCCTCGGTGCACAGTATAAAGTAATCCTGAAATGATATTAATCGACTGCTCGAGTCTAAATCAAGAATTACACAATGGGTATATGAACATAAATCTGCCATCACATCAAATCAACCACAGCATACTGATGCCTCTTCCAATCCCTCTGCCCCTTTATTCGTCTGACTTTCCCTCTCACCCCCAACTACAACCTTCGCGATCATCCAGTCGCACAAGAACTTTCCAACGCCGGCTCCGATGATAATGCTTATTATGATGTAACCGTTAAAAGCCATCGCTATCAGCATAAGTATATATGCGACGCCGAAAGACACAGCATGTATGACAGAGCGGATCAGCTGCTGCAAAGGGGCGGCTCTGAAAGTGACGACTTGCGAGCCCGGAGTCAGGGCATCGGAGCAGGACGAACTATCCTCTTTGGATGCTCGGACTTGCGCAGTCGCATGCTGCTGAAATTGCCGTAAGATGAAGCTGTCATATTCCTTCCCCAAGCGGCGAAGAAGCTCGAGACATATGACAAGGAAGAAGACACCGATACAAGAGGCTGCAAATGCGCCATCACTCTCAATCAACCATGATTCCGCGAGAAAACCTGTGAACTGTTAGAAATCAACCACACATGCCGTATTTCCGTTGAATAAGGGAGTCATACATGTACCGACTGTATTCCAATTCCATGTCATCTAAATTCTCGGTCAGTTATCCAGTCGACTTGATTTTAACGAGTTAGTCGCACGTACCGATTGGGTGCAGGTACTGTTGCTACTGCTGCTCATATCCATCCTGGCGGTTAATTTAGAGGTGCCGGTAAAATCCATGTTTCCTTTTGCGTGCGCTCGGAGGATGATATTGAGTAATCTGCAATTGGCTCCGAAACTAGGTAGATGTGTACCTAGGTTTAAATCTCGGTCTTGAAATAGGTACGGACGGTAGAGGACTTGAACTCGATCTTTCTCTCTCTCTCTTGCTCTTATCTATATCTTCGAGGGCTTTACTCCACACGCGACGTGGATAGATGACGATAGTTTATGAATAAATGAGACCATAAGAGCAAGATTTCGCTATTTAGGACGGTCGATATGGGGTTCAAAAGAGGGACTTATTACTTGGCAAGGACTGTGCCATCAACCAACCCCCAATCTTCAGTCCTTTCTTAGATAAAGAAAATAGAACCCCTCCGTCCCTAACCATGTGGCGCATTCTTACGTAGGTATCCTTGCGTATTCAGATGATCTAGTGAGGTAGTAGAATCTGGGCAAAGTGGATCACATTCCCGCTGGTTTGATCCATTCGGGGTCGATTCTTTAACAGTTTGTTGCCGCAACGGTCGATACTTCTAGCTCGCCATTGGTCTTTTCTAGTGTTGACTGATATCCTTGCACGCCAAGTCTTCGATGACCCTTGAAAAACGTGCTCAATTATTCTCAGACTTTTCCTCCAAAGGTTTAAGGCCCGGCTGGCGTATGTTTCGTAACCCATCGTGAGATAGCAGAGGGTGACATTTGACATCTAGAATCTTTGAGCAGGTTTCCAATCAACATCACGGCCCAAATTGACGGAGGACCTTGATAGTAGCTGGCCTCTTAATGACTATGATGAAGAATCAGCTCTGGGATGGCACCGCATTTGACCCGACGCACGGGTACGACGTTAGATCGGTTAGATGGTGTTGTGGCTAGCCAGCTGGACTTTTCTCGTCCACTTATTATATCATCATCCCGTTGAATGGTCCTTGGGAAAGAATGTAGATCATCTCATCCATCGATCAACATTCATCGGGAAATTTAACGGGAACTAGTCTGCATACTTTGCAGCCCTAAGTATTAAACAAATCCTCTCCGCCTCTAGGGTCACGCCAGTTGCTCGTTCGTCATACACGATTGACACTCTTTAGTTGTGTATCGTCGAGACGGGCCGCGCAAGATGGCGACCATGGAAAACCATCTGGCTGCTCGCCACATCCAGGACTTCAGCACGGCGAGCGCCTTAGAAGAGCACTGGGGTTATTTCGACAGAGTCATCCCGTGTACGAGCGATGCCGGATCATGCGCCTACTTGGACCAAGTGTACGCAAATCAAGACCTAACGATGGTCTATTCCGGCATATTCTGGTCCGTAGTCGGTAGTATTCTTCTACTATGGGCTATTGGAAGACGGGTCTTCCCGTCGCCTCGTGCCGACGAAGTGTTCGCGGGTGTCATCGATAATGAGAATCTAACAAAAAAGACAGCGGGACGACGCTCACGGATAAGAATGACAGCGGCGTCCCTGATCCGTCGTTACTTGTTACCCGACTCCGTGCGATCTGTTTTTGGACGAACAACGCGGCTTCAGGTCCTGATTCTGGCCGTCTTAGCAGGTTACCTGCTGATATTTAGCTTCACCGGCCTTACATACAAGAAGTGGATCACGCCGGTAAAGAACAAGCCCGGTGTTTATAACACTAGATCGACTCTGGGTCCGTGGTCTGATCGAGTTGGCGTTTTTGCCTATGCTCTCACGCCGCTCTCCGTCATGTTGTCGAGCAGAGAATCGATTCTCTCCCTGCTTACCGGCCTGCCGTATCAGAGCTTCAACTTCCTGCACCGGTGGCTAGGTTATATCATTGTCATCCAAGGAATTTTGCACTCCATTGGTTGGATAGTTATCGAAGCTTGGCTATATCAGCCCCAACCTACGGTCGGACGGGAGTGGATCGCGCAGCTGTACATGATTTGGGGAGTCGTAGCCCTAATACTGCTTCTGCTCCTCTTTGTCTTGAGCACGCCCTGGGCTATTCGTCTCACAGGCTACGAATTCTTCCGCAAGGCGCATTACGTTTTAGCCATGGTATATATCGGGGCTTGCTGGGGTCACTGGGAGAACCTGAAATGTTTCCTGATTCCTGGACTGGCTATCTGGGGCCTAGACCGTGGAATAAGATATTTCCGCTCGGCACTTATCCATTACCAATACCTTCCCGATGGGTCGATGGGCTTCAGAGCGGCCCATGCATCTTTAACACACTTTCCTGACGCCGAGCATGGAGACGTGGTGAGGATGGACTTTAAGCACCCGCAAGACCCGTGGAAAGTTGGAGAGCACTTCTACCTATGCTTTTCGGAATGCAGTGTATGGCAGTCGCATCCGTTTACACCGCTTAACCTGCCAAAGGTAGAAGATGGGCTTGTTTCCCATTCGTATATCCTCAGAGCGAAGAAGGGCGAGACGAAGAAGGTTGCCGAACTAACAGCGAAGAAGTTGGCGGAAGCACCCAGCGCTACAACCCCCTTAATATTATCTGGATCTTATGGAGAATCGATAGTAGAGCACTTGATGCCCGATGTTAATGTGCTCTGTGTTGCTGGCGGAACGGGAATTACATACGTCTTGCCAGTACTACTCGGACTAGTAGAAAAGAAGGAAGTGAAGGATCGAAAAGTTCAGTTGGTCTGGGCGATTCGGAGGAAGGACGATACACGTTGGATCGAAAAGGAACTCAATATTATTCGCAAGGCCGCGAAGGCACACAGAATCGAGGTTCACATATATGTGACGAGAGAAGCGAGGGCCAAGAATCTATCGAGCAGTGAGGAGATCTCTGAGAAAGGAGACGTGGCCGTGAAGGAAACCGGCGCATGTTGCTCTGCTGGGTCTTCGATCGAGGAGGTGCAGTCTAACTCAACCCTCGATGTCCAGAGGATAGGAGGAGAGGGATTCGACACACATCCTGATCTCGAAAAAATAGTTAACGAGTTCGTCGAAGGTACTATAAAAGGGTCGACAACTGTATATGCAAGCGGGCCGGGTGGCATGATCAGCGACTTGAGGAACGTCGTCGCGTCTTGCAATTCGGGTGCGAAGGTCTGGAGAGGTAATGAACGGTACGACGTTCAGTTGGTATGTGACGACCGACTTGAGTGGTAGATACATACTTAGATACAGTATGAATACCTAATAAAATAGTATCATGGTCAATGCTGTCGACGTTGTCCTGGAGACCAGCCGCGTCAGGTGGCCTATCAGCTGCCAGTAGTTCACCCCCTGCGAAGTAAAGCTTATATAACATAAGAAGGTGACTCTTTTCCAACAATTGGCGGCATGAAGACACTGAACCTAGAAGCGGCAACTTGGTCAGATCGTTTAGTGCCTCAGACACGACATCGGCCTACTGCCAAACGGCTTCCCTGCAACGGGAGGTCGGGGTTCGATTCCTGCCAAGGTGCACATTGGCAGGTTCCTGAAAAGGAGTCGCAAAGAAATGCACGCAAGGGGGCGCAGTAGCTTGGGAGCCATATACCTAAGACTGGGCCAAAAGGACGGTTTCTTTTTGCCTTTAATTTTGCCTTTATTTTTGCCTCCTAGTATTTGCATCACGATGCATCCGTAGTTCGATGCACGGTTCGAACCCACCACGTATTTTCTTTTCAACCTTTTTTCTTCTTTTCCATTAGATTCCTCGGTGAATGTGTAGAATAGTATTTCTTTTCGATTCTCTCCTCTAAGCAATCTGAACTTCTTGCATTTCAAATCTTTTTGAATCAACCTTTACGCCTTTCGCCGTAACCATACCTATTCTTTGGTACAATTCCTCGTCGTTCTTGTCAAGGACCAGCAAATACCGTTCGTCATTCGACTGTGCCATTATTAGTACCCAACAGAATCGTGGTGTTCGACGGTCCAAGTCTATCACACAACCATGCAGTACACTTGACTCATCATCCAGAGAATCGGACTGCTCAAATGTCAACGCCCCAACATCGTATTTAGACTCCTCTGGGGGATGATAAAACATCCTCGCAGAATGGCCTCTAAGCTTTATTACGCCATCTGGGAAGGCTTCCGTGAGATCGTTCTCACCGACGCTCATCGCAACATCCAAAACCTCAACAACAAAACCTCCGATCCGGAGCGTCCAGAAGTCTAGATGGCCATCCAGCGCCGCCCAACTCCAGCTTGGCGCACGTTTCTCGGGCGGCCTGGCGAGTCTAGAGATCCTGTCCGTTGGCGAGATGCCCCAGACCTTTCGTCCGGGAATATGGTCGTAGTGCGCGCACCAGAGCAGGCCGCGCGCGAGGTCCGTCTTCCACAGGCCAGCCACATACGTCAGATCCGGCCTCGTGTTCTTGAACAGCGCCGCGGCCCCAGCAAGCGCGGGTAGCTTATCCGTCGACACCGTGAAATGTCGCGTGGTGTACTCTTGCAGCAGCTGGTACCAAGCGCCACAATCTAGCCTAGCCCCCTTCGCCGCGGACACGCCGATGTGCTTGCGGATGCGCAGGAACTCGGCCATGACGTGGCCGTCGGACTCGCCGGTGTACGAGCGGCCGTCCTCGCACAGGAACTGCGAGTGGCACTCCCAGAACAGCTGCTCCCTGCCGAAGTGCAGGAGCCGCGGCGCCAGCAGCCGCTCCTGCATGCACCACCCCCGGCTGACGAGGGGGCACGTCTGCAGGTAGTCGTTGAGCTCCGGGAGCACCTTCTGGACGGCGTACGCGTCGCCGAGCACGGCGAGGGGCACGCGGTCCGGCGCCAGGAAGCCGGCGGTGCTGGCGGGCGCGTCGAGCGCGGAGAGGACGACGGCGGCGCCCGCGTACACGGAGCTCATCCTGCCGGCCTCGCGGAACCAGTCCGCCTTCGAGTCCTGGATGATGCACAGCGCGTCGATCCACAGGTAGCGGATCCCGAGCGCCCGCGTGATCTGGATCGCGTCTTTGAAGTTCTGCGGCAGGCCGGAGGGGTCCAGTGTCTTGGCGCGCGCCGCTTTGTTGGCCTCGATCGTGATGGAGGGGATGGACCCGCCCCAGCAGTGGCTGAGAGTGACGTATGGCGCTTTTTTGCCTTGGGGTTCGTAGAGCCGAAGATGCGCTGTTTCGCTTCCACTTTCTCCTAGATCGATTACTCTCGTAGGAAGTTCGTGGTCGACGGCAATTTTGGCGCAATTCGCGTGCGCTTCGCGACACTCCCGCTGCCAGCCCGCCACCATCCTTGCGATGTCCTCCGGGGTCAAAGTTGGCAGCACTACGGGCATTCGTCTATACGCGTCTACCCAAGGCACCTCCTCACCGTCTTTTAACGGTCCCCGCCGGCACACCTTGAAGCTGTGCAACGGGACACTCCCGATCTTGCTGCTCCCCCAGGGCATCTTAGTCAGAGAGGCGCGGAAGCCGGCGCGGAAAAGGCCTTTCAACTTGTTCTCGCCCACGCGGCCGGATGACCAGAACGGGTATAGTCCAAGCCAGCCCTGGTGCAAAGATTGGTCCATTAGTGAGAGGTCTGCGTAAAGCACAGCGCAGAGTTCGCATGTCTTCGCGCTCTGGGCGAGAGCCTCAAGGCTCTCGTGGTGCTGGTAGGCGTCGCCCCAGGGTTTCTCGTCTGTCCATTCTAAGCCTATTGGATGCCAGCGCGTTGGATAGGTGTCTTGCCTGGTGAAGTCGTAGGCGAAGAGGTTACTGATGAATTGGTGGCAGAGCTCGCATAGTGTTCCTGCGATGAACTCTGGCGTTGGACTCATATTGGCGGACTTATGCTCAATGGAAATACCTGTCTATAATGCCTCGACATGTATGGAAGTTGAATTCGCGCTCTTTCTAGTACAGGATGCGATATTAAGGTAGTTAGATATAATACGGAATAAGGAGAGACGTTACCCATAAGAGGCAGAAATCAGAAAATTACATCACAATTGACAAGACTTGAAATCAACTTGATTTTCCCTACTGATACAGAATCCAATCATATTATATATATAGAGACGAGTCCTTGATCTTGCTTTAGTACGAATAGTAGCTGCTTACTCGTCAGCTCGTACACCCCCTGTCTCAAGATAGGGGCTATCACTACCCCCTTTAAGCGCGTATTGCATAGAGTCAGTTTCATCCATAAAGCGGGGCACGGAAGACTTCCGCACGCCCCACTAAATTTTTATTTTCACCTTCACACTTTTGACTTCGACCCCTTGACCAACTCTCTTCTCTCCCACTCGCAAACACTTCTCGTCCCAATCCAACAAACCCAACACCGCAAATCCAACATCGCAACCAACCCTCGAACCGAGAAGAAAAAAATGCCGTCCGTCAAGAACCCCAACGGGCCGTCGAAAAACCGGCTGATGGCGCGCGCGGCCACGGCCCGCAAGGCGAACCAGAAGCGCGTGGCCGGGGCCCCGAACAAGGACAACCGAGTGGCGAAGGCGGACCTGACGCGCGGCGCGCGCGCGGGGCTGCTGCCGACGAGCGGCCCGAACCGCGCGCTGAGCTCCAAGAAGCAGCGCAAGCTGGACAGGAAGATCAAGCATGCGCTGAAGCGCAAGATGGAGGCCGACGGGGAGGTCGAGATGAAGGGTATGTACGGCGATTGGTTCCTTATTGGCGAGGATAGAGTTTGAAGAAAGAGAGAGGAAGTTAGATTGCTGATTGATTTTGCGTATAGATGTTTCTGCGGAACAGACGAGTAAACCCGCGGAGGAGGAAATGGCTATCGATTCCGAGAACATTTCATAAACGAATGACGCCGAATTCCGAGTTAGGAGCAATTGCCAGATCCTACGAAGGCTAGATCAAGCATTTTGAGCACACCTTCCTAACTTAAATTCAATACTCCAGCGAGTAAGTCGGCCTTATGGAAACCCCGGGAAAGCACGGAGATTGTTCGCTTTAGCAACTAGGTACAAGCATCTTAGTGCTCAGATCCAAACCTTACGACAGCCTACCCCACGATGTCTTTATACACGACGATATGGATAGGACGAACCAACACCGGCGAATTAAGACCTGATATGACCAGGCAATTGGGGCATGGGATTATGCAGATGGGCTGGGCGCGAATCTCGACGACAACATATCAGTCGTTACAGTCGGGTTGCGTATCTGCTATCCAGCATTTAATTTCTCGTAGCACCGCGACTAGTAGTTTGTACATTGGCGGCATACCGAATATTAGGCCGAGAGTTAAGGCTGATAGTCCTTGTCTACCGAACATGGGGGTTATCGCGCCCTAATTACCGTCAATAGCAATGTCAAACGAAACACAGTAAAAAGCTTTGTCTTTGTCAAGTCCTTAACTTTGAACTCATCCTTTAGTGACCACTGAACAGCCAGTCCATCTGAACAAGTTATAGTTGTAAATTTGAGCTCGCATGAATCCCAGTTTTAGGGTTGTATACACAAAGTTCTTGTATCGCTCCTGTCGACACAAACATTCCCATCTTCGTTTCGCAAAATTCGAACGCCAGAACAAGAATAGGTTCGTCGCTATGCGAAATCTCCTTTATTGAGATGTATATCGTCTTATATATATAATCCGTTGTCTTCGTATCCAATTACACAATCCTGTTTGTCTATAACTCGGAGCGGTTTGCATTCGTCTATGTTGTATCGGCGGTATAATACCTAGATAGTTGTGAGTTAATTAGAATATATGTGGCGCCCGGTTACGACAGAGTTCTCCTTGGGCGTATCGACATTATCCAATGAGGACTGCTTCGTAGCTCTTCATATCCTTCTCCCTACGGTAAAATGTCTATATCCTGGTCCTGCGACACAAAATGTGAAGCTGAGGCTTCCAGGGCCTCCTCCTGGCATACTCGCAAAATTTGAGTAGTCAGAGATGATTGCCTCTTGCTTGAGTCATATCCTGTAAAAGTTATCCGGTCCCGTACTAGCTGGGCGTTTATTCTAAAAGATCAAGCTGAGGAACCAAGTAGACCAAGGACGGTGCGCCGTATTCGGTGCTTTCATCTTATTCAGGCAGTAAGTAGCATGATTTCTGTTCCGGCGACCGTCGCAATCGCAACGGCAGCCAACGCCACCCGGAATCTCGTCGGCCCAGGTCTTCTGGACTTCGTTTAGCGCTTGCGACTCGGGCAATTGGCCTTCTGGTGCGTTAGCCGGGCATTGATAATACCAATCGTGTCGATATCCAATATCAGCGAAATGGTGCACCTGGTGTGGTTCCGCGAGCATGTTTACAGCGAGTGAATGGACCGCCGCATCACCCCACTAAATATATTTCAGTCAGCATATACGACCCGAGTAAGGGAAAGCAAGGAAATGGAGGCTAGGTTAGGTGCATTGGTGCTTGGCGCATACGGACCCGTTCAAAGTAGAAACCACCAGTATGCTCTAGATGGTTGTAAAGGTCCTGATATTTAGGACCGCGGAAGAAATCCAGGTCGGCGATCTCGAAGTTGCTCCAATAATGACAGAGGTTCCAACCGTCTCCAGAACTATCGCGGTGCGAGAACCAGCTCAATAGGCTGCGGAACGGCCACGGCGCCCATGATGCATCTACACTCGCCTTCCAGAGAGTGCTGCTTGGGATACCTTGTTTTTCCTTCCAGTCTGATACCTCCCTGAAGAGGCTAGGACACGTCCGTTTCTCCTCCCAGAGCGATATCGTGAAACCGTACACTTTTTTATGGCGAGCCATCTCGACGAAGGGATCGTAGGTAATCGAACACGAGAATTCGACGTCCGGTTCAAGTCGCCAGTACCACTTATACTTCTTGAGCGCTTCGATATTATAGAAACTCCTACACCGCCAATGTCTCAGTAAATTGCAACTTCGTAGTACAACCAGTGAACCTACCCGGAGAAAAAACGACACATGTGGTGGTATGTCTCCTTTCCAGCATACAATATTCCGCGATCGCCCTGATCTTTTATACTCGCTTGAGCGGCATCCTTATCCATCCAAGACGGGAACGTCCATTCTTCCTTAGGAACGGACTCGAAAAAAACCGGCGCGCTAGTTGAGGCGTTCATGAGGGCTTTGAACTCGTCGCTCCAAGGCTCGTCGTTAAGGAAGACAATCGGGTAGCGAAACCAACGGTTAAAGCGCTGCTCGATGCTTCGGACGGAGCGGGCCGCTTTCTCAGCCTCCTGGTTGCGCGCGAGCATAACAATAGCGGCGTTCTCGCGTGGGCTCTCAGGCGGTGTCGTCGGCGGTTCCTGGCATGATTCGTAGAAAGGCGTATCGAGCTCGCGCGAGGGTACGGGCACGCGATAGCGGGAGGCATGAAAGGCGACCTCGAGGAGGCATGCGGCGACTAATATCCAGAGAAAAGGCGACTGAAGCCATCCTCCTCTTCTCCTTCGCAGGCGCTGCAGCCGATGCAGCACCGACATTCTTTCTAAAAAGAAACTTCCTCGCTGGCTACTATGGCCAGCTCATGAGTGGCACTTTCGAATCAACAATTAAATCCTTTGTCGCGAGGCCATCTACACCAGCCTAATTGTTGATTGGAGTTCGAGTAATGTAAATGTTACCTTCAATTTTTAATGTCAAGGGGGTCCCTTTTTAAGAAGGTCCCATTTTACGTAGCTGTACCTATTAGCGTAGGGCGAAATAGTTTATTTTAGCGTTTGGTACGAATAGCACGTGTGCTGTATTGTACTGTAACTAACTAATAGGTAGACCCCTATTTTAGCTGAACTTTGCTAGTTGCTGCTGTCAGATTGCCTCAACCCTGACGCGTGTCGGAAGCTTAAACCCCGTTACAATGATAAAAGACATCCCATATGATGTATTCTTGCATGAATTAAACTGTACAGCCCCACTGGTACTACAGGCATCACTTTTAATGGATGTGACGGATTCGTAGAAAGCAGGAGCTATCAACCCAATAGTTCTTATTAAGCATCAAATGAAATCTTAATCAACTTCTCAGCTTCAGCTTCAAACTTTACGACTCCAAAACCAAACAAGAAAGTCATTAAACGATGTTATTTCGTTGATGGTATTAATAAATACATACATACCGTTTCATTAATAGGTACAAGAGCCGACGCTAGTGAATGCAACCGCGCGTCCGTGCTCTAGGGATCGCCAAGACCACCGTAATTGGGTCCCTGCCTGTCTCCTTGGTGGTTTTTTTTTTTCGGACTCGTTGGCTAGGAGTCTGAAGGATATCTATTTACTACTTTCCAACACTCCCCAGCATGCATTATGACATGGGACTGCTACGCCGACGCCGAATTTACTACCTCGTTCCCCTCACCTTCGCCTTTGTGCTTCTCAGTCCTCCTCTATGGCCCTCCGTAAGGCAATTCGGTGATCGCGTACGCCAGACTTTGCCGTTCGCGTATCAATGGAAAGTCCAACAAGATTTCGTGCCGACCCAACACGAACTCGACTGCCTCTACGGCAACATTCCGAGATTGAACACCGGTAGCGATGAACAGATAGAACCGATACCGAACCATGTCCATTTCATATATGGCCTTAGCAACCCGTATAGCAAGCCCAGCGCCGGCACCTTCGACTTCCTCTGCTACTTAGCCATACGGAGCGCAATTGTGGGAATGAAGGCAGAAAAGGTTTCGCTCCACTACACTTATCTTGCAGACCCACCGTCTCCTGAACCAAATACGTCTCCTCTATCTAATCCGTGGATCCGCCACCTGAAAGACGATATTGAGCTGGTATATCACTCACCGGAAGAGACGGCAGCATTGAAGAGTTCACCTGATGCGACCTGGCAAGTCGCCCACGTATCTGACATTCTCCGACTGAAGCTACTTCAAGAGCAGGGTGGTATTTATATGGACATGGACGCTTTTGGTTTCCGACCCTTCACCAATCTCTTGAAGTCGTCGCGCGATATAATGCTAGGTCACGAAGGTGGGAATCGCGGGGGCCTCTGCAATGCTATAATGGTTGCTCGAAAGAACAGCTCGTTCATAGCAAGATGGCTTAGAGAGTATAGCGGCGCGGACCTTTCCCAGGAGTGGAATTACCATAGCGTCGTCCTTCCTAAAGAGCTTGAGTTGGAACATCCGGACGAGGTCTGCACCTTACCCCCGAACACTTTCTTTTGGCCGACTTGGACCTGGAGCCATATCGAGTTTATGCATGAGCAGCTGAGTTCCGACGAGGCGCGCAAATGGGCCGCCGAGATAGACAAGAACGGCGGGAGCCTCTACGAGGATCAACTCGCTTATCACGCCTGGAGCCAGATGGCCTGGGAGAGGCATCTAAGCAAGTTGACCCCCGAGATCGTAAGGAAACGCGACACGAGATTCAATATGCTTGTACGGGACTTTTTACAGAATGACTTGGGGCGATAGTAAAGGTACTAGTCGGATGGGAGGAGGTAATGCCGCAGGACTGAGGAGCGTGACGTTTAATGAGTGATTAGGATTTCGCCTGGTTTTGTATAAAATTAGCATCCCAAGGAGTTTGGCCAGTGGTGCTTTTAGATCATTCTACAGCTCTGTATTTCTCGGATGAATCAAATCTAATAGCCTCTTCAGTATAACGTGTACCCGATATCAGTGCGCCAGGTGTTTAAGGGCCAATTCGTCTAATGTGTTAAGAAATATTAGTTGTGTTGATTCAGCAAGTTTATCAACATCGCCTTACCGCGGACAACCCGGTATTGGACAAATACTACTACAATTTGAGGATTCAATACCGGGAAAATGACCAAGACGCTTATATTCCATGCTTAATGTATAAAGTTAACCAATTCCGCCCTCAACTGTAGGTATATTAGAAAAACGCCTCCAATAAAGGCTATCTTTAGAGTGCTTATGTAACCTAGTAGTTAGCGCTTTCAACTCATTCACAGAGAACGTTCGTGTCATATCCAGAACAACATTCCCGTGGAATGAATGAGCCCCATGATTCTATGATCGCCCAGTCGACCATCCTTAGCCGAGAACAATCCCTTTATAATCTACATTGTTTTAGCGGTGAAGAAATGATTGTTTCCATTATTCTTGACAATCCACTAGCAGAGACAGCCTCTTTCATTTGATTTCTCTCATTTTCGCTGCTCAAACATTGAAAAGCATAACAGTCGATGGATTCATCGAGAGTTTTGAGGGTGGACTTCATTGAAATTCCCCCTGACCACACCATCATCTGCAATAGAAAAAAGCAAAGCATCAATTTTCCTCCAAGATGACAACAACTTCTGAAGACATCGTGGTGTCTATCACCACTCCGATGCCCCATCGATATATATACGTCCCGAAAGGAAGTCCCTATAAGACTTTGAATTGTCGAAAGAAAACGCGAGAAGAGGGTCATCCTGTGTATGTCGTACAAAATGCCAAGGGCCAGCAAATGGGCATCCGAGTACCGATCGCGATTTTTGAGCGCGTCCAGGAAAAGTTTGAGGAAACACAAGAATCGCGAGCGCAAGCCGTGAAGAAGAGAGACAAAAAGATGGAGACCGATTTCACCAAGTCCATCCTCTCGCAATTCCCACAGATCCCCACTGCGGAGGTTCCAGACATTGTTAAACAAGCTATGAAGAAACACAGTGGACGAGTTGGCAGAACCGGAATGTTAGACATTGTTGAGAAAGTGCAGCTAGGTGTCCGCGCCCATATTCGACACAAGTATACCGATTATGAAAAGTTGTTGAACAACAACGTCTCGAGAGATGAGGCGCGAGCTCAGATCCACGAGAAAGTCGATAAGATTGTCTTGGAATGGGGAGGGACGCCCAAAGCAAGCAACAAGGATGGTTCCTCGGCTCAAACTAGCAATCATGGCGAGAAATCATTCCGTAAGCCCTCTAGGAGGAGGAAATGCCCCGGAAAGTCTGGACGTAGCATCCTCCGAGCGAAAAAGAGGGCCAGGAGACGCGCGAGCGCCTCGGCAGCACTATCATAGAGACTGGATTGGACGGTGCATTGTGCGTATATTCATGATCGCAATTCTGAATCACCGGTTTTCGTTGAAAAGGGTGATTGTGTAAAGGAGTTTAGCTTGTCTTTTTGTATAAAAATGTAGGATTAGTTCTTGAACCTGAAGCATCGAGCCATAGTTTCAAAATATACCCCATGGCTCCCATTATGATCTCAACGTCCAATAGGTGCATAGTCTCGTAACTTTAGGATATCGATAACTTAATTATCCACGACAACACTTGTTAGAATTACTACCTAATAGTTAGGAATCTCTAAGCATATTAACTTTAGACTACAGGCCAACCACTCGAAAAATTGATAGTGTTCCACCCAAACTGCTTCTGGCCATCCGCATAGCCAATCGTAGTATTAACATAGTGATAATAGAGAATCTGTGAGACATTAGTGTTATCCAAGAAAGTATCTGAGTATTTTACTCACAGGTCCATGCGTAGGATCATTGTACACTCCTTGTCCTCCCGGTCCATAGATATTTCCATGAGACTCAAGAACCACGGTTCCACCGCTACTAGTGCAAGCCTTGCCAGTAGCATCCACGAACCCTCCAGTCGCAGAGGTAGATCGGCAAACCATGACCTTATACTCACCACCGGCCGCTGGCTTGCTGGTATCGTAACCGCAGCACTGGCCTTTACTGTAAAACAAGTAGTAATAGTTTCCATTCTTGAATATAAAGGAGCCCTCCTCATCAGCCTTGACTGGGTCATAGGCGACTTGGTAGCTGGAAGCGCCGCTTGCCACGGCTTCCGGCGTGCTCGTCATCGCTACTTGGTAGATATCCTGCCAGAAGCTGCCAAAGGTAAGGTAGTATGTCCCGTCAGCATTGATGAGGTTAGCGTCAATCGCATTGTATGGCTTGCCAGACGCTGACTCGATTCCAGTGGACCCGAGGTCCGTCCAGGTGCCCACATCCAAGCTCGAGGATGTTGCAACTCCAATAGCAGAGTCTTGAACTCCAAATGTGCTGACGGAATAATAAAGATAGTATGTACTACCAATTAAGGAGACATCCGGGGCCTGTTCTCATGGTAACAAGTCAGGTAAAAATGATCGAATAAACAGGTGTCCAGCGTTGACTCACCCAAAGATTTTGATTCCCATCGAGGTTGATTTTTGAACCCGAAGGGAGCGCCGCGCCTTTGTACGTCCACGGGCCTGTGATATCCGGAGCGGTATGGACCGCTATCTTGCCGTTGGTAGAGAAGCGGAAGTAGGTGCCATCTGATCGTCGGATGATAGACGGATCATGCGTGTTGGTGCAAGTACCCGAGCATGCACCGGGATTGGCGTACCCGGACACGACGCTCATAAACGGCAGAAGGCCCCAAATTGCAGTAGAGATCCTCATCATATTTACGCTTAACCCTATAGAAAGTACTGGATTCTAGGTAGAAAGAGAATTGCTCAGGGCAAGCCAATATCCAAATTCACTGGAAATATATTAACATTAATAAAGAGGTCAACCGGCAACCTCGGCGTCTATAACAGATTCCATGTCTGTGGGCTTCCTCGATTAGGAAATCTGGGCATCCCGTTGGCGGTCTCCAATTGGAGGGATCTGAGCCTGGATTTCACCGTGGAGGGTTACCAGTGGGAGGGTCTGGTCTGATATGCGCACCACTCAACAACAACACGCTAGAGTTACAGTTAAAATTATAAACATTTGAAATCTCATACAACTATCTAGGTGTGCTTTTTTAGGAAGCTGTTATGGATTAGGGTTTCTCTTTTCATAGCCGTCGTCGCACGCAGCTGAGGAGAAGTTCCAGGTGTCTCAAGTTATCCGAGCCTATCCCCATGGAGTTCGAAAGTCCCTTGGCTTTGATGTAGAAAAAAATGAATTAGAGAGCGATGAGAAGGTATCTTAAGGAACCGGGTTAAGAGGAGGATTACGTATGAATACTTTTAACATGAGACTTTACCTCGTTGTGTTAACATACCTATTTAATAATTAGTATGCCATTTGAATTTCTTAAGATTCCGCTGGCCTTGCTTAGCATAATTTAATCAAATTAACTATGCCTTGAAATCAACTCAGGTGGGTTCAATTATGAAATTCTCCACCATACAAGCCCACACTTTGCTGTCCTTACGTAATCCATCAGTTGACTTGGGATCTAAGCTTTTAACTTGGCGAGATTTTTGCATGATGCGGCGAAACTCGACCATCACGTACATAATTTCAAAACTTAGTTGATTCGATAATAGATCCAAAATTTGAAAAATAAGATTCTAAGGTTATCTTAGATCTTTCAAAGGTCTTCTCTGCCTTGCCACGCCTCGCCCCTTGGGAGGATGGCCTTGAGGTTTGGACCAGGGACCATTGGGGAACAGAGCAGACAAAGGACACACTACCTATGTATGTATACCGCATTCTGCAGGTACAAGGGGTTAGAGCTCCTTGCGCAACAACTTAGTTGTTTTCTATCTGCTAGGTTTGCATCGTGATAAGATCAAGTTTACGAAAATTCCAGCTCCGAGGCGAAAACAACGATTTCTCGTAGGGGATCTGTACTAGGCTGTAGATCGCCTTGACTTATCTCAACGAGTTCAGCCCACAATTCGAAGAACGAGCGGGCTGCGCCCGCCCGCGCCCGCTTCAGCCACATGGCCTTAGCGGCCATAGTCCGTATCATTATATCTATAAGGCTGAAGCATAACGTTCTTCGAATTATAATTTAAATACAAATAGGTTTAAAAAAATTCATATGTTAGTAATACCTACGATTATTTTTTTATACGAAAAAATCCGACGTTAAAATATGTATTTAAAATCGAAATTTTTTAAAAGAATTTAATAACGTTTTTAATTATAATATTATTATAATTTATATAATATTTTTTAAAATAATAAAATTAAATATATTATACTTTATAAAAACCTTATAATTATTTTTAAAACCTTTTTAATTAATTTAACGTATATAAAAATTAATTTAAATTAATATTATAATTATCATTTTTTTTATAAAAAAACCTTTTATAAAAACCATTATTATATAATTAAAAAAAACCGGCAAATTTACGAAATATATTTATTAATTAATTCCTTTATATTTAATTTATTTTAAATAATTTTACATTTAAGTTATTTATGTGTTAATTTATTATAATTAATATTATGTTAATATTTTTATTAAAAAACGCGATGCGTAATTTAAAACACGACTTAAACCACGATTTAAAATGTAACTTAAAATGCGACTTAAAACGCGATTTAAAATGCGATTTAAAGGTTTCATAAACTTAAGAAAATATTAATAAATATCTTTAATATATAAAATAATTATTTATTTAAAAAATATATTATTTATTATATAATTAAAAAATTAATTAAAAAATAAGGTTTTTTTTTTAAAATAATAAATAATAAAATTAAAAATTATTAATGTTTAAATTAAATTTTAAGAATTCGTGGGGTGGGGTAAAAAAAGGGATATAACGCGTTTAATTAATTAAAAAATAATGTAATTAAAAAAATATAAATAAAATTCTTAAATATTAATTTAAGCTCGTTGAAATAAGCCTTAACGTGATGAAGCCCGATTACTTTATTTTAACGAGCTTAAACTAATATTTAAAAATTTCGTTTATATTTTTTTAACCACATTATTTTTTAATTAATTAAACGCGTTATATCCTTTTTTTTACTTTATTCCACGAATTTTTAAAGTTTAATTTAAACACCAATGGTTTTTAATTTTATTATTTATTATTTTAAAAAAAAAAACCTCACTTTTTAATTAATTTTTTAATCGTATAATAAATGATATATCTTTTAAGTAAATAATCATTTTATATATTAAAAATATTTATTAACATTTTTTTAAATTTATGAAACCTTTAAATCACGTTTTAAATTACATTTTAAATTACATTTTAAATTACATTTTAAATCGCGGTTTAAATCACGTTTTAAATCGCATATCACGTTTTTTAATAAAAATGTTAACATAATATTAATTGTAATAAATTAACATATAAATAATTTAAACATAAAATTATTTAAAATAAATTAAATATAAAAAAATTAATTAATAAATATATTTTATAAGTTTATTAATTTTTTTTAATTATATGGTAATAATTTTTATAAAAGGTTTTTTTATAAAAAAAATAATAATCGTAACATTAATTTAAATTGATTTTTATATACATTAAATTAATTAAAAAGGTTTTAAAAATAATTATAAGGTTTTTATAAAATATAATATATTTAATTTTATTATTTTAAAAAACGTTATATAAATTATAATAATATCGCGATTAAAAACATTATTAAATTTTTTTAAAAAATTTCGATTTTAAATACATATTTTAACGTTAAATTTCTTCGTATAAAAAAATAATTATAAGTGTTATTAATATATAAATTTTTTTAAATTTATTTATATTTAAACCATAATTCGAAAAACGTTATATTTTAACTTTATAAATATAATAACACAAATTATGGCCGTTAAAGTTATATGGTTAAAGTAAGCGCGGGTAAACGCAACCCGTTCGTTTTTCGAATTATAAGTTAAACTCGTTAAAATAACGATTATTTATTTACTTTTATATTATTATAAAAGTACGTAAATTATTAATTTAAAAGCCAATGGCTTATATATCCCGGTTAAACATAATAATTAAGTTAAATACTTATGTATATATTAAGTTTTATTTTTAATTTAAAAATATAAATAAATTGGTAGAAAATTGCCGTTAAGGTCGGTGATTATAAGTAAATATTTTTTATGTAATAATTTTATAATTAAATAATTAAAATTTAATATTAATTTATTATTTTAATTATATATTTCACTTTTAAAGCTTATAACCGAATCGTATATACGTGATATTATAAAAAAATAAATAAAAAAAAATAATAATTATATTATTTATTAAATTATTATTACATTAATTAAATATATAATTATATAATTTAATATTATAATTATTTTTTTATTTAAATACCGATGAATATTTATTTCTTTAATTTAATTTATTTTAATAAAAAAATTATTTTTAAAAAAAGAATTTTATTTTATATAAATATATAATTATATCGTAAATTAATTTTAAAATAAACGTGGGTAATTATACGATTAAATTTAAAAGATTTTATAAAAATTCGAAAATAATAATATAAACTTTATAATGTAAATATTATTATAAACGTATTTTTAAAACTTTAATATTTCGTTATTTAATTCCATTCATTTAATATTATAACATTTAATGCGGGTTAATGTATTTAATAAAATGTATGCTTAAACCCGAAATGAATTATTATTATTAAATACGTAATTAAATATATAACTTTTTTTTATAATTTAATTTAATTAAAAAACCACCATTTAAATTAATTTATTACGGTTTATAAAATTAATCGTCCGTTTTTAAAACTTAAAACGTTATATATCGTTAATATTTTTTTTAAATTAAAAATTTAATAATATAATTATTTAATAATTATTTAATAAAAGCTTAAAAAATTATAATTTATTATTAAAAAAGGGTTTTTTTTTTAATGTTTTTTTATATTATGTGTCGAATAATTATAAATTTTTATTATTAACGACATATAATATAATTTAAAATCGTTTTATAAATAAATATAATAATAAAAAATTAATGTACCGGCTTTATTAAATTCCACATTATTAAAATATTATAAATTATAATTAATATAATGTATGTATTTTTAACTTTTAATTACGTTTTAAAAAACTTTTAAACTTTTTTTAAATTAAAATGTAAAATAACCGAAAATAAGTTAATTAAAAAAATAAATATTTAAAATTAATAAATATAAGTTTATAAAATCCGTGTTATAAATTAAAAACCCGGAAAGTTAATTAAAATAAAAATTAACGCGAGTTTATATTATAATTATAAATGTAATAAGCGTGGGTTTTTATAATAAAGTTATTAATAACTTTAAATGGGTCGTGGAAGTTATTAAAACATATATAAAAAAAGTTTCCATGTTAATTAATTTAATTTATATTTTTAAACATAAATATTATAACTTTAAAAACGAAAAATTATTATTTTTTTCTTTTTTTTTTATTAATAAAAATAATTTTATTTTTAACCCCATATAATATAAGTTTATCGTTGTTTATAAAAATTATTACATATTTTTATTAATTATTTTTTAATTAATAAAAGTTTTTAAAAAAGCGTTTATCGCGTTAAATGATAATTTAATATATAAACACTTTTTAAATAATAAATAACCAAAACTTTATAATATTTATTATTTTTTATTAACATGATTTAAATATATATAAATTTTTTAATAACTTTTTTAATAACTTTATAATTAATTTATTAAGTAATTTTAATTCATTTTATAAAATTAAAAAAATAATTTTAATTAAAAATAAATGTTTAATTTAAATTAACGAGTAAAAAGATTTTTTAATATACGTAATTATATTAAATTTCTTTATTTCGGAAAACATAATACACTTTAAATTAAAAAAAAATAAATGTTTAAAAATTATATTTTTAATTTTAATTAAAAAACGGTAGCGTTTAATATAATGGTTTAACACGGGAAAGTCCGATGAATTATATAATAATAAGGTTTTTATTTAAGTTTTAATCGAAAAATTTAAAAATAAATAATTAATTTAAACCGTTTATTAAAATTTAATTAAAATGTGTTAAAATGTTTTTTAATATTTCGGCGATTTTTTTATTAATTTTAAAAGTAAATTAACTTTAATTAATAAATTAAATTAAAAAAAAGAAAATAAGATTAATTACATTAATGCAAGGTTAAATAATAAATTAAAAAATGTTTTTATAATAAAAAAATTAAATAAAAAAGATTATAATAAATGGATGGTTAAAGTTAACGATATAATGGTTAAAGTGGAAAAAGCATTAAATTATAAAAAAAAAAATAACCGTTTTATAATTATTTAATACGAAGGAACATTTAATTAAAAGGTTATTAATTTTATTAATATAATAATTATTTAAGAATAAAAATTAAAGTTTAATAAAAACGGAAATATAATTATAAATGAAATGAATTATATAACTTTAATTATTACGATAATTATAACGATAAATTAAATAAATGGTTTACGTTAAAATGATAATAATTTATTAAAAATACGATGAAAATTAAACCAAAAATTTAAAAAACTTAAAAAAAAAGGTAAATGTGCCCGTTACACGAAAATAAAGCACTTTATAATGGTTTGCCCGTTATTTTAAACCGCATTTTAATTAAATCGTAGCAACGGAAATGGTACGTTATAAATGGTTATTATGGAAGTTTAAAGTAATTAAAATATTAAAAATAATTACGAATCATTAAAATGCTCGAAAAATGAATAACTTTTAAACAAAATTACGTTTAAAAATTAATATTAAAATTTATAAATATTAAAAAAGCTTTAAATAAAATATATATATTTTTTTTTTTAATCGAAACTTTATTAAATAAATAAAAGTTTACCGATACGTTTATAAATTTAAGATATTTAATATATTTAATATTTAATAAAAGATTTATACGATAAATAAAGTTATTACGTATATTTATTTAAAAGAAAAAATTAAAATTAATTAAAAATGAGGAATTTTATACGATTAATACGTTTATATATACGAAAATCGATATAAACGGTAAAAAAAAACGGATATAAAGTTATGTTATTTTAAATTTTATGTTTTTTTTAATATTAAAAAAACCGTGGATAAAATAAAACGACGTTATTTATAAAGTAAAAAAAAAGTCGATTAAAATAAATTTAAAAAAACACGGTTTAATAATATATAAAAAAAGTTAAAACACCATTTAAACATTTCATAATATTAAAATAAAATGTTTATAAATTAAAAAAGTTAAATATATAATAAGAAATGTGTTTTTAACATTTATAGCTTAAAAAAAAAATGTTAATATAAAAAAAACAATAAAAACGTTTAAATTTTTAATGTTATTATATAAAATATTAATATCGCATTAAAAAAAAAAAGTTTATAATTAATTAAATTTAAAAGGTATTATTTAATAAATTAAAAGATTAGGTTAAAGATTTTTTAAACGACGAAAATATAACGTTATTATTATTAAAATTAAAATTAAATACCGAAATTAATTTATAAAAAAATGATTAAAATAAAGAAAAAAAGGTTTTATAAAAGTTTTTATATAATATATTAAAAAAAAAGTTTTTAATATTACGAAAAACCTTAATAAGCTTATTAAATAAAAAATAAATTAAAGTTAATAATTCATTAAAAAAAACATTAATATTATTTATAAAAAAATTAAAAAGCGGTTTTTAATTTTATATAAATTATAAAGCTTTTAACGTTATTTCGGTATATAATTATTACCCGTTACCATTAATTAAAAAAACCTTATGATTTTTTTATAAGGTTAAATAATTAATTAAAATTAATGTTAAAGTCGCATTTTATAAGTTACGGATAAAAAATAAATAAATGGAAAATTACTTTTTATATTTAATTTAAAATTTTCAAATGATTAATTATATTTTTCAAATTATGCGAAACGTTAATAACGTTTTAACGTTATATTAATAAAACTTTATTTAATTTTTTAAATAATTATTATTTAACATATATAAATAACGTAATAATTTATTTAAACGGGTTTTATAAAAACCATATAAATAAGGTTAAAACGGTGTTAAAACGCTTTAATAATGTTAATTTAAAATTAAATTTTTTTAAATGTTTTTTTATTATAAAGGAAATTAAATATTTAAACTTTATTATTATAATAAAAAAAAAATTAAAATAAATTTTAATAAAATTATAATTATTAAAAGGTGGGAATTACTTACGAATGTACGGGGAATTCGTAACTTTTTAAGGTTCGTAAACTTTTATAAAACGTTTATTAAAGGATTTAATAAATTAATTACCCTTTTAATTACTTTAATAAAAAAAAAGGTTTTTTTTAAATGGAAATAAAAAATAAACACGGCGTTTAAAAAATTAAAACACTTATTTATTATTATACCGATTTTAATTTATTAAAATTTCGATTAAAAAATGTATTTAAAAGTAAATTACTTAAAGTGGGTTTTAAAAGTTTACCTTTTATAAAAAAATTATAATGGAATGTTAAAGCTCGTGGCTTATTATTTAATAAAGTTATTATTAATTAAATGTAATTACGAAATATATAATAAAGAGTTTTTAACGATCATTAAATTAATAAAAGCATAACAAAGGGAATTACGGGAAGTGGTAAAACTTTTTATAATTTTTATAAATTATAAGAATTTAAAATATTTTATAATTATTTGTAAATTAAATAAACGTTAAGTATATTAAAGGTAAACTTTATTAAAATTTAATTTTATTATAAAATACCGGGTCGGTAAAAAAATAAAATGATTTAATGTTTTATTAAAACGAAGTTAAAATATTTTAATAAATTAAAAAAATAAAAAGGTGGCAAATTATATATAACGCTTATTTAAATAAAAATAATTACTTTTAATAAAAACGACGGTAATAAATATTTAAATGTTTTTAACGAATATTATTAAGGTGTTAAAAAGGGGGGTAATACCGGATTAAAGCCTTATAATTATATTTACCGAAAAAAAAAATTTTTATAACGAAGATTTATAAATTTTATAAAATTAAAAGGTTATTAAAGATATAAATTTTAAAACGATTTACGAAGTTATTAATAAAAGCGATCGTTATTTTTTATTAATTTTTAAAAATTATAAGGTTTTAATTATTAAATATAATTTAAACGATAAAAAAGTCGTGTCGTTTAAAAAACGAACGTAAATACCGGATTAAAAACCTTTTAAAACGGTTATAATTTAAAATGTCCACGATTTTTATGTTACGGGTTATTTAAAAAAAAATAATATTATTACGATTATTTTAAGGTTTTTTTATTAATTAATTATAAGATAAAATATACGGAAGTTTTATAAAAATTATAATATTTACGACCAAGTTCACGTTTAACGAATTTAACGAAAAAGGTTATTAAAACTTTTATTTATTTTTAATTATTATTTTTTAAAGTTATTTATTAACTTTATAATAAAAATGCCGGTAAAAAAAAAAAAAGACCTTTAATATTTAATAATAATTATTTGCCGGTTATTAAAATAAGTTTTATTAAAAACGATGAATACCATGGAAGTTAAAACGTGTGTTATAAAGTTTATATATATTTATATTAAGTATTATAACTTCCTTACGGCGGTAATATTAAATCGAAAAAATAATTAAACGAACGCATTTTAAATAAAACTTTACGAATTAATAAAAGTAATATAACGTTTATTTATTATTTTTAACTTAAAAATTAATGGGTCCACGGAAAAAATAAATTAAAAAATATAAATATACTTACGGTGTTTTTTAATTTATATATAATTTAATTAATTAAAAATGTTATTTATAACGATGGTAACGATTAATAATCGGAATATAATGGTTAAATTAAACCTTTTTTATATAATGTATAAATATTATGTATATTTAATTAAATAAATTATTAATGAGGTTTTAAGTAAATTATTTAAAAAATAACGGGCCGTGGACTTTATAATTAAAATTAAAAAAATTAACGAATACGTTTAAATTATTATGGTTATAATTTAAAAACGTATGGAACGTATAATAAATTAATCCCGATTAAAAGGCCTTAAATATAAAGTAAATAATAAAGTTTAATTAAACTTAAAAAATATTATAATATTATAATTTAAAAAAAAACTTTTTTAATTATATGCGAAATATAAGGTAATTAAAATAATTAATTCCCATGTGGTAAAATTAAACGTATTTACGGGAATTTAACCATGATTTTATATTAAATTATTTAAATTAATAATTATAAACCCGTTATTATTTTAAATATAAAACGACGTTTAACCATTATTTTTTATTAATTAAAATGGCGAAAATTTCGAATATATTATTAAAAAAATCTTATAATTAAAAAGTAAATGTAAAAAATAAGGCGTACGTAAAATAATATTAATTAAATGGAAAGGTTATGTAAAATTAATGTGGGAACCTTAAAAAGAATTAAAAAATACGGAGGTTTTAAAAATGTTTTATTAACGATTTAAGGTAAAAAACGGGGTGAGCGAAAAAGTCTTTACGATTATAAGCTTTAAAAAACGGGGGAAAAAGGTATTATTATAAATTAAAAACTTGGAAAATTAATTAAAATAAAAATTAACGTAAGCTTATATTATGGTTATAAATGCGATAAACGTGGGTTTTTATAATGAAATTATTAATAACTTTAAATAAGTTATAAAAGTTATTAAAACACGTATAAAGGGGGTTTTTACGTTAATTAATTTAATTTACATTTTTAAGCATAAATATCGTAGCTTTAAAAACGAAGGGTTATTATTTTTTTTTTTTTTTTTTATTAATGAAAATAATTTCATTTTTAACCTTATATAACACAAGTTTACCGTTATTT